>PVIA01013464.1:0-32021 GCA_004024845.1 Tonatia bakeri | reverse complement strand
TTTATGTCCAAAGTCAACCAATTCTGTGAGCTTCCTGATCAACAGTGCTTTGAACTGTGCATCTGGTAATTCGGCAATTTCTTGGTCACTTAAAAAAATTGGTTCTGGGGCTTTCAAATATGTTTGAGCCATCTTTTTAATTTTCCTTTGGTTCGGATGCGGCTATTTCGTAAGGGCGGCGGAGCCTTAGGTGTTCACGCGGCGGGGCACCCCAGTCACTGGGTTGTGACGTTGTATGTGGGGGCAGGGTCTGAGAGGGAACAATGGCGCCTGCTCCGCTCTCTCTAGGACTTCGTTCCCTCCACTGCCTCCCACAAGCAAACTGGGCCCTTGCTGTGCTGGCTCCCGGGCGGTGGGCTGGTGTACTCTCCCGGACCCTGTGGGTCTCCCCGAGAAGTCTCCTGTGAGAGTCTCCCAGCCTCAGTTCCCAGACGGGGCTCTTAAGCTTTGAAACGCGGCAGCGCTGCCCGTTTTCACTTAGTTCGTGCGCAAACGTGTGGCTGCGGACAGCCAGCTGCCCTGCACCCCTCACTGGGTCTGCTAGTCACCTCCGCTCTTCCGTGCCCAGCGTCCGCCACCGGTCCGTCCGCTGCCGCTGCCGTCTGCACCCTGCGTGCCCGCCAGCCAGCCCCTCTTCCCGCAGGGAACCCTTGACCCCACTTTGCAGGCCTCCCGACTCCGCCGCTCCTTACCGGTCTGGATGTACTGGAGCCCGACTTCTGTTCAATTAATTTCCCTCTGTTCTGGTTGTTAATTGTTTCTCAATCTTTGTTGTTTTCAGTCTTGGTTGCGCGAGGAAGCACAGTGCGACTGCCTATGCCTCCATGTTGGCCGGAACTCAGTTTTTTGAAATTTTAATTGTTGTTCAAGTACAGTTTTCTGCCTTTTACCTCCATCCCAGCCTACCCCCCAGCTCTCCCCGCCTCCCTCCCATTTCTGCCCCCCCTTGTTATTGTCCATGTGTCCTTTACACTTGTTCCTGCAAACCCTTCACCCTTTTTGCCTGAAATTCCTTCTCCTCTCCCCTCTGGTCACTGTCAGCCTGTTCTCAGTTTCGGTGTCTTTGGTTATATTTTGCTTGTTTGTTTGTTTTTTTGATTAGGTTATAGTTTTTAAAAAAAATGAAAAATGTTATTTAATTGTTGCGTGTGCCTCTCTTTCTTTCTCCTCTCCTTCTGACATTCCAATTACATTTATATTACAAAATTTTATAGTGTTTGAAAAATCAGTAATAATCTATTCATTTATTCAGTCTTCCCCCCTTTGCTCCTTCATTCTTATTAGTTTCTACTGTGATGTCATAAAATTCACATCTTTCTTCATGAAGTCTAAACCATTGTTCATCCAATTCAGTAAACTTTAGTATCCTATATCATACTTTTTAATTTCCAGAAGCTTTACTTAATTATTTTTGGTATGTATTCTATTTTTTCTTCTTTAATTTTATGTTTTCCAGTAAATACTTGAGCATATTGACTATACTTGAAACGGCTATTTTAAAGAACTTGTCTGGTAGTAGCAGAAACTCTGTTATTTCTGGGTATATTTATAGTTACTGAGTTTTCTCCTGTTTATGAATCATGTTTTTCTTCTCATGTCTAGTAATCTTTATTGGATTATAAAAATTTTAAACTTTTCATTTGTGATATTCAGAATTTGTTGTATTCTTTCAGAGTGTTGGACTTTGTTCTGGTAGGCAATTTAGATACTTAGAAAAATGTTTGATCTTCCTAAGGATCATTTTTACTAGAGCAGACCCAGAGTAGAGGATAATATAAGATGAATTTACTGCCATTATTCACATGTGATTCCTCTGAGGTGTCTACTGAATGTCTTGTGTATTATCCCTGAAGATTGGGAAATTGAATATGAGGAGGACCAAAGTGTCACCACCCTGAATCTGCCTTTTTGGGATACTAATTTTAAGTTGTTTATTAAGAAATGAATAGCCAAGATCTGGAAACAACCCAAGTGCCTATCAGTGGATAAAAAAAGCTGTGTTACATTTACACAATGGAATACTACATGGTCATAAAAAAGAAGGGATTCTTAATTTTGCTACAGCATAGATGGACCTGGAGATCATTATGCTAAGTGTAATAAGACAGTCAGAGAAAGACTAATACCATATAATCTCATTTATGTGTGGAATATAACGAACAAAATAAAGTGGCAAACGAAAGAGAAACAGGGGCATGGATCCATGAAACAGACTGACAGCTGTCAGAAGGGAAAGGGGCTGGATGAAAGAAGGTGAAGGAAATAGCCAAAGAACAGATAGGAATGACAGAGGTAGAGACAACAGTGTGGAGATGGCTGGAGGGAAGGGGAATAGGGGCTAGGTAGAGGTGAACCAAGAGGGGGAAAATGGGGGCATTTGTAATAATGTTAACAATAAAAAAAAGTTTAAAAAAGAAACCAAAAAAACTCAGAAAAAAAAAAACAACTTTGACTCTCTTTTCTTTCCTAACCATTCTGTTAGAAAAAGCTGTTTCTAGAAGGAATCTCAGGATTTACCCTGGCTTAACTTGAATTAAATATGGTAAATAGGATGGTGTCAGATAGGGGCCTATTAGCTAGATACCCCCTGTGCTGCTGTGAGTTACCTAGAGAGAATTTGCTTGCTATGTGTGTTCAGGTTTTATTTAACTGCCTATAAATCACCTACTCTCACTTCTGAAATCTAAGACCCTCTTCTCCCCATTTTCCCCTTTGTCCAAAATGTCATATATAGCCAGTGCTGCCTCACCATCTTTGGAATTTCTCATGCTTTTATGAATTTCCATACTCCTGTATTAAAATCTGATTTTCGCCTGTTAATCTGTCTCTTTTCATTCAGGTATTAGCTCAGCTAGAAGAATTTAGAAGGTGTTACATTTTTTCATCCCTATGAATGATTCCTGGAACAACTTTAGTTTGGGGAATTGTGAATCGTACTCCTGCCACCTTAGTATATTTCTCCCAGGAAATTATTATTTTCCCACCCTCTTACTATTTCTTCAAATGCATATACAAAATAGATTTAAGCCAAAGACTAAGGGTGACCCTTATGCTGGTTCATAGAGCTTTTTCTTTGTAATTTCCTTCTCTCTGGAATTCTATACTACAACTTCTAGCCACTGTGGCCTCTCCAACTTTCAATCACTAACTCCACAGTCTTGTGAGAATTGTGGGGCATGTTTGGCTTCCCCCAATCTATGGCATGGTCTGAAGTTACTGCTAGGCTGAAACCTCAAGTAATTGCATGTCACAACTTGCTTACTTCCCTTTTCTCAGGGCCCACTATCCTGTGATGCCTATTTCCTTATGCCTGTTTCCTAATACCTGTGATAACTGTTTTCCAGTGCTTTATACTTGTCTAGCTCTCAAGTTAATACAAATTCAAAGAGAATGTGAGACCCTGTTACTCCCTCATGGCTGTAAAGAGACATAATTTTATAATCTCATTGTAAAATCAGCCACCACCCTGGGAGATAGTGTGTATTTTCTACATGCACTTTGATTATAGAACAATTGAGCCCCAGGTAGCATAAGTAACTTGTTTAAGGTCACATAGGTAACAAATTGTTGAGTACAGTTTAAAAATCAGTCTAGAGATTGTATTCCTAACCAAATTAGTTATTCTACTATTGCAGTTTTCTGAACAAATTACAAATTTAGTTATCTGGTATCCATTAGACATCTAGCAGAATAATGAAAGTAGTTCAACTTTTCTTGGTATACTAAATATTCAGATATCAAACTGAATAAAATTATCGTTATGTCACTATCTAAAAGTAAGCAGGAAATTTCAATGTGCTCTTGAAAATTTGAAGGTAAGCATCATTCTTTCCAAACTGTAAACACTCAATCATTCATTCATCTAATAAAGATGTATTGATTTTGGCACTGTTCTAGTTTTTTTGGACAATATACTTATAGAAAGAGACTTTTCAATAATAATTTAATGAGTTAGCTAAAAAAGAAAAAACCTCCAAATCACTTAGTTATTTCTTGCAGAGTCTAAAGCAAATGAGATTATAGGCAGTTGGAAGGTGTGAACCAGGACTAAATTATCTTTGTAATCTCCCACACAGCTAGCTCATTTCCTAACAGGAAGTTTGTAAATATTAAATTTAATTAAAAAGCAGTTAAGGAAGAAGTTTGCTTTTCAATGCATAATTTGTTTCTATTCCTTAGACTTGCCTAGAAAACCAAGAAGGCTGTCTTTTATCTCAAAACAGCAGTTGTTATTTTTTAAATGATAAGTCATAACATATTACATCTGACATTCTTCTGAGTGACTATTTTACTTAAGCAGTAAATATTTAATAGCAAAGAAGATTGTATATGAACATCCAAGACTTCTGTTATTATGCTTTTCACCTCCACATTTTCCATTCAGTGTACTGCATTCTCTAGAAGCATACTCATTTTTTCTCAAATTTTCATTTGTGCACATTTTCTTGGTTAATCTGATTTTAGAAATTCATGGTTACTTAATTTTGCTCAATTCTAAAATAATAATTTACTATTTGTGAGTTGACAATAGAATAAATGCAATATGTCTGATTGGTTGCAATAATTAAACCATAATAAAGGTTAGAAGCTTGTGCACAGGCTTCTTTTCTAGTGTGACTACAGACTTTTTTTAAACTCAGAATTCAGTCATTTTTCACAATGTGACTGAATTAGAAAAAGACTGAATGTTGCAGAGGAATGGTTCTTTTCAGGATGGTAGTTAATATTATACTATTATTATTGTATACTATTAATTCCTTGTAGTAGAATGATATTGAACTGAGTAATTAAGTAAAAGTTATATTTTGTTATTTTTTAAAAATGGATGCTATTTTGAAATTAGCCCTTAGATATGTTTAATGATAGTAGTGATTAATGGAAACAAAATGAATAATGTAGAGAAATACATTGATCCATAATTTGACATCACATTCACAGCATTTTAGAGTTTAAAAGGAACTGTCTACTTCAAACCCCAATTTATATTCAAAGTATCTGCTGTTCAGAGATTACGAGATTTATCCAAAGTAATATGTAGTTAGTCAGTCAAGACTTCTGATTCACATTTCAGGATATTTCCATCAATCAATACTGAGCGTTTTCTTTGCCATTAGCTACTCACTCATAAGATATCGAAATCTCTTTCAAGCCTTTAGAAAATGTCTGCGATTAACCTGCTGTGCTAGGGTGAGAAACAGTTTCTTACACGAGTTTATACCTCATTGGCATTTTCCCATGGGGCTCCAAAATGCACTTGAATAAAAGTAAGGAAGCAGAAAAGATAAGAGATTGAAGAAAGTAGAACCATAAGTACTGTTAGAGAGAAAGGGCTACTTGAAACACCTAGTAACAGGTTCATATGGACTGGTGAAACAAGATAAAAAAGAATGAATCAAGCTGTCAGAAAATGGATTGAGGATTTTTGAATTGAGCTGATACTGATGGGAAAGGACAAAGTATATCCACTTCCAATTAAAAACCCAAATACATTCTGACATATTTTTATCACAGTATGTTATTATTTACTTCATATGATATTGTAAACACATGAGACAACTCTTACAAGAAATTCAGTGTTTGAAAAGGTACCTATTATAATGAAAAATCTCTGGCTCTCAATAGGGAATTTTTTTTCTGTTTACTTGATTTGTTTATTTTTTCTTGCTTAAATTAATCAGATTCATTGGAAATATTGTTTGAAAAAGGACCAATTCAATATTTCCCAACAGTGTGTCACAGACCA
Organism: Tonatia bakeri; assembly: GCA_004024845.1. Classification (NCBI taxonomy): domain Eukaryota; kingdom Metazoa; phylum Chordata; class Mammalia; order Chiroptera; family Phyllostomidae; genus Tonatia; species Tonatia bakeri. Next base: position 26,278 of record PVIA01013464.1, on the reverse strand, counting down.
AAGAAGCATTGTATGTTTCTAATCATCATTCTTGGAAACAGAAGGACCAAAAAACACAAATCAAAAATTTCTGATATAAAAGATATTGTCAAATACTGCCCTAAATTGTTCTCCAGACCTCAAAGAGACAAGTGGACACATTCCAAGATACAGAACACATGTACAAACCAAAATTAATTGAGTATATCCACCATATTTTTGAAATTCTGAGCTCTTTCATTTTTTAAATAAAGTATCTAGTCAAGAAAGTATAGCGTAATAACATCCCAAGAAAGCACTATTCTTTCTCAAACCTTAAATCTTATCTTGTATCACATAAATGTAGAATAATCTTTACCTTATTTGACTTCAAATACATTATGATTAAAAATTAGTCATTAGCCCTGACTGGTGTGGCTCAGTGGATTGGATGTCATTCTGCAAACCTAAAAAAAAGGACATATTTCATATAAGCATTTCTAATATCTATTCCACTCTCTGGTATTCAAAAAAGGACACTGACCATAATCTAACCATTTCTTGATAACTCAAGAGGAGCATTAAGATCATTACACTATGTAAGACTAAAACTCATGACTATCTTATTAGTTATGCTATTCCTTTTCGTAAAGTCACATTCTGAGGTTTTACTTTTCCTGCCGCCAGTATGTGGCTTCAACCATTTCCTCCAGTTTCTTCCTGGTTCATTACTTCTAATCTTTTCTGAGCCAGGAAGCCAGATGATCAATTTGTATGTTAAAGCAAAGACACTATTCTTTGATTGAGAAAAATGCATAGTTCAAGGCTAGGAGTTTTCAGACTATTATAAGGACTCAAAACTTTAACTTTACTTCTTAGATTGTGTCTGTGTTCTTGAGGGCTTAGGTTTTATTTTAATTGTCTTTGAATATTAATGTGAGATATTCTGATACATGTATGTATTAAACAGTTGTATTTAAATCAAAGCAAATCTGGCACTCAAAAAGACTGTTCATTTGAGAAAATTTACATTGTAAAAGTCAACAGTTAAACTTTGGGGGGGGGAGTGTAATAGTAATTTGTTCCCATCAGAAAATAGAATTATCCTTCAAGGTTGAATGGATATAATTGGCCATCATATAACTCACTTGACAAATAGTGCCTTCAGGCAGTGTGGCTGTAATAATTGTTCAATTACATACTTTTGGCTTTCAAATGACCAAAGCCATTATTATGCATCACATTAATAGATATACAGGCATAATTTAAGCACATGGATAAAATGTTTTTTTGGAGGGGGAGATGAGTTTAGCGTTGAAATTAAACTGTAATGTAATTACCTATAATTTTTAGTAATTATAACTTAATTCCCTCTAATCTAATAATGGTGATTATACTTAATCAAATAATTTTACCAAATGCAACCTCTGTTATCAAATCGAAATGCAAGAAGACTTTTCCTTTTTGAATTTAATAAAACTGGTAAAAAGTATTTGTTTTTGCTAAAATAAAAGTTGTATATTTCAACAATAAACCACCTAGGATTTGAAATGTGTTTACTGTATCTGGGAGAGTCTGAGTACAGAGAAGTTCAAAGTACTTGAATTATTGGTATTTATATAATCTCCCTTTATTGACCACAACACTGTATTTCTAAAAAAATAATGTTTATTATGCTTGAGGAACTTTATCTTATGTAGCCCAACAGAAGAGTAAGACATCAGGAGACATTTTAAATTCAGAAGAGGGATGGTTTGCCATAGTTATCATAAGCCTAAATCTGTGACATATTTACTTTTATACATGTGACATTTGAAATTCATTTATTTATGGAAATGATCAATTTAAAAACCTTACAAAATTATAGCAGAGAATCATAAACAGGCTAAAACAAAATTGGAACAGAGGCAGGAAACTAAACAAAGGTAATAATCAGTAGCTTCTTTTTGTTATGGTGAACAATTTTTTTAATTTTTATTTTTATTTTAATCATTAGCTTCTTAACAAGGGAAAGATTAGCTTCTTGCTTTATTATCTGAGGGTTTCAAAACACTAAGGTCAACTTTATTCTTTTTTTAAAGCAAAGTGAAATGTGAATGCTATCTTGAAAATCACATTTAATACATTATTTGACTCAAATTTCAAAAGAATTTTAGTCTTGTTATCTACAAAAGAAAACAAAAGTTTTATAGTTGAGTGTTTAGCTTAAATATTAGAAAAAAGTATCTCTGGTTGTAGTTGGAAGGTGAGAGACACAGTGAAAGTCACACTGTAATAATATAAAAAATAAAAATGTAATAATGTAATCAATAAATTGTCCTTAAAAATAAATTTAATAAAAATAAAAATATATCACCAAGTTTTCTACTTCATAATGATTCCTTTTCATTTGTGTCACTTGCATGTGGAGTACCTCCATTTATTGCCCAATTATATAAATAGATTGTACATTTTAAATACATTTTAAAAGGACACATGGACAAAACCTAGGGGGGGTGGAAATGGGAAGGAGGTGGTGAGGGCTGGGGGGGTGGGCTTGGATGGGAGTAAAGGACAGAAAACTGTACTTGAACAACAATTAAAATAAAAATAAAAATAAAATCATTTCCTTTTCACCGTCTCACTTGAGATACATTAATTATTCCTGCTTGCTCTGATTTAAAATTGTGAGATTTGACTGTGTTTATGAAGCTAGTTTTGTTCAATAGCAAATGTTTCCCACTAAAATGTGGGTAACAGCCATTCAGTTTTAAAAAGCACTCATCCTTGGCAAGTGTTGAGATGAGTGAGTTACAATATGGAGGAAGGAAGATTCCATTCTCAGAAAAAAGCTCCTTATATAAATTTTAGATCTAAATTTCAGAATGGGAGTCTTTTTTTTTTCAATTTCACCAATGATCCTTTTTATTATTATTCAAGTATAGTTGTCTCCATTTTCACCCCACCATGTACCTTCACCCCACCCCACCCCACCCATCCCTACTCCTCACGCTCTAACCTACCCCCTTTAGCTTTGTCCATGTACCCTTTATACATGTTCCTATTTTTGTTTATAAAATACAACTCAAATCTTATATTGGTTGCTAAATGAATACTTTAATAAATAATTTATACTTAATCAAATAATTTTACCAAATTGGACACACACACCATTTACCAGAATGGACACACACATACACACACGTGTCAGTGCAGCGATTGAGGCTAGAAATAGAGACTAGGTGTTCATTGCCTGTATGGATTTGGAGAAACCATGAGCTTTAATGAGAGTCACAGGGACACTGCAGCAGTTAGTGTTCTGGAGGCAGAGCATAGGCAAATTAATTTTTAAGGAATGGATAGGGGAAGGAGATCCACAGTGAAGCAGGAGAAATAACCATCAGAAAATTTAGGAGAACTCAGGAATAGTTGTTTCCCAGAAGTTCGTGGAATGAAGAGTGTTAAGGAAAAGGAAACTATCTACCTTCCATTAACAGAGACGGTCAGGACAACAGACACTGATTATTTCGTTGTATGTAGCAACATGAAAGTTTTGTAAAGTAATAGACCAAAAGCATCTTTTTCAGGCCCTCTTTGCCAGAGATAACTGGACCCCATAAAGCATGACTGACCCTAATTGTTTTATGAGCCTTTATCCTCAGGACTAGAAAATTACTGAGAGCACCCTGAAAGCACAGATGTTCCAGGAACTTATGAAACAAGATGTACCAAACCACAATTACTGCACAACCCAGACCAGACCCTGCACCCAAAAATAACATCGGAACAGATTGAAACCTACCTGAAACATCCTGCTCTACAACCACCCCATTACTCAATAAAAGCCCAAAGCCCTAACTCCTCCTGGCTGGTGCATTTTTCTTCACCTAGCCCTTACCCTCCCTGGGGAAAGTGAAAACAAAAACTTTTACTCTCTGTATTTTCTTCTGTTTGTGAATTCCTTCACAGCCCATATCACTGACCACTCTAACATAAAGTAAGTAGTAGTTTTATTTCTATTTTAAAGATAAGGAAACTGATGACAAAAGCATAGATAATTTACCTGACATATTGCTGATACTAAGCACAGAGTCAGAATTCAAACTCAAGTCTTAAAGCCTGCAAACCATATGCCTTTTTATCTCTGTATGCTCAACATCTGAATATATTTACTGTTCAATGTGTTGAATGGATGCATGAGTGAATGGGGACATGCAAGTGATTTTAATAAAGTTTCATATATGTATATACATGAGCTCTGTTTGGGAAAAGCCCAGCCTTTGTTAATATAATAAGAACGGTTTGCCTGACATTCATGCAACCTGGCAGCCAAGGAGAGTGGACCAGAATGTACATGCATGAACAATTATGACCTCACTGTATTAGTCAGTGGGCACAGTAGATGCTGTTGAGTGGGCATGTGTACTGTGTGGCCATCACATTCAAAATGATTGAGTGAGTAGAACAACAAACCTGCATCAAATTTTGCATTAAGCTTGAAGATTCCTTCATGGAAACTATTCAGATGATTCAGAAGGCCACAGCTATGGGCAACTGATGATTGTCAGTTTCATCATGACAATGTGCCTGCTTGTGCATCATGTCTTGAGCAGAGTGCTTTGGTGAAGCACCAAATCACCCAGGTGGTTCAGCCCCCGCAGAGGCCAGATTTGGCACTCTGTGACTTCTGGCTTTTCCCAAAACTAAAATCACCTTTGAAAGGGAAGAGATTTCAGACTGTTGATGAGATTCAGGAAAATATGACAGGGCACCTGATGGTGATGGGTAAAACTGTGTGAGGTGATTTGGAGAACTGTGTGAGGTGCCAAAGTGCCTACTTGAAGGGGACTAAGGTGTTACTGTCCTATTTACAATGTTTTTCTTGAATAAATGTCTCTGTTTTTCATACTACATGTCTGGTTACCATGAAGGTTATCTACCATCTGGATAGACTGTAGATATAGGTGAAATTGATAGATATAGATGATATGCATATAGATACAGATGTAGATGTAGATATAGATATATAGATATAGATATAGATATGTGCACACACACATATATATCTGAGGGAAATTACACACACACACACACACACACACACATTATGAGCTGAATTTCATTGCACCAAAATTCATACGTTGAAATCTTAACTGCTGGTAGCCTAAAATGTGACTATATTTGGAGGTAAGTTCTTTGGAAAAGTAATTAAGGTTAAATGAGGTCATATGGGTAGACTTTAATCCATCTGACTGGTATTCTCAAAAGAAGAAAAAATTTGAACACATAAAGAGGTTTCAGTGCTGCATGAGCACAGAAGATAGGAAATGCGTGGATGCAGGGAGAAGGTAGCCAACTGCAAGCCAAGGAGTGAGGCCTCAGCAGAAACTAAACTGCCATGACTGCAAAAAATCAATTTCTGTTATTTAAGCCAAACAGTCTATGTTATTGTTCCATGGTGGCCCTACCAAACTATATATATATTCCACCAGTGAACACTATTCTGCATCTTCTTGCAGAATATAATATTTCAAAAAAGATTTTAACTCCAATGTATTTTTGATAGTTTTCACTGACATAAGCTCTTCAGAAGGCAATGTACAATAGCTGGCAAATTTTTAAATATACACATATAATTATTTATCACTTCAACCCCTAGATTACATACTCAAGAAAAACTTTTGCACACATGCACAAGGAGACATTTATACACTGTGACTGGTAAAAAATAAAATCATAATAATCAATCTAAACATCTAGCAGTAGAAATACATATGTGAATATTATGATGTCCTGGTTGGATGACTCAGTTCGTTGGAGCATCGTCCCATGAACCAAAAGGTTGCAGCTTCAATTCCTAGTCAGGGTACATTTTTAGGTTATGTTTCAATCTCCGGTTGGGGTGCCTATAGGAGGCAACGGACCAATATTTCTCTCCCTCCCCCTTCCTCTCTCTCAAAAAAATCAATAAAATATATCCTTGGGTGAGGATTAAAAAAGAATATTATGGTTTATGAATACAGTGGTGTGTTAAGATGAGTGAAGTAGATTTGTATGTGTGAACGTAAATATAAAGAAAGGATACAATACCCTGGCTGGCGTAGCTCAGTGGATTGAGCGCGGGCTGCGAACCAGGCATCGCAGGTTCGATTCTCAGTCAGGGCACATGCCTAGGTTGCAGGCCATGTCCCCCAGCAACCGCACATTGATGTTTCTCTCTCTCTCCTTCTCCCTTCCCTCTCTAAAAATAAATAAATAAAATCTTTAAAAAAAAAAAAAGAAAGGATACAATACTAAGTGAAAAAGCAAATTGCACAATGGTACAAATAGTGTAACGCCATTAATATATATTTGAAATATATAAATACCAAAACCCAATAGTATATATTATTTACTAATATATATACACATGTTATAAAATATTAAATTATATTATAATTATAAACACATTAATAATAGTGTTATGCTATGATGATGCATAAAAGGGAATTGAACTGAGTGGAACAAAACACATTGGTTTAAACAATGTTCTCCATGTTAAATACATGCATAATATAAAATTTAAAAATTTTTAATAATAAAATAATTTTGTTAATTGTGAGAAGTGATATCATGGGTGCTAACTGCAGTTTTTAAGATAATTTTTTCTAAAAATATTTAGCAAATATAAATAAACAAAAAATAAATCCTAAAAGAATATTATATTGTATACTTCTATTTATTTATTTGTTTAAGATTTTATTTTATTTTTAGAGAAAGGGAAAGGGAAGGAGAAAGAGAGGGAGAGAAACACCAGTTTGTGGTTGTCTCTCATGCACCCCTCACTGGGGACCTGGCTCACAACCCAGGCATGTGTCCTGACTGGGAATTGAACTAGGGACCCTTTGGTTCACAGGCCAGTGCTCAATCCAATGAGCTGTACCAGCCATATTGTGTACTTTTAGAAGCATGGAAACTTTCCACACTAAATTAAGACCTAATTGAAGAAAATCCCTCTGTCTTGAATTTTCAGTGTGTGTGACCCTATGTTTCAGACATTGTTGTACTATTAAATTTAATTGATACTAGTTAAAGAATAGCATTAATAGAAAATTGATGAATATGTGACATTACTTAAGATGGAATGACGATTTTTCAGACCATTTTATGAATGGTCTTTTTTTTTTTTTTTGCTTGCTTGTATCTGTGTTTCTGTAATTTCTTGAGCATAAGGAGGTTATTTTTTCCTTTTTAAAAAAGTTATTTTCAATCTTGTCTTGGGGCTCTCTGAGTGAAAAGACAAGCCTGCTGAAATGTATAGGCAGGTAAGAATTGTTCAGCAGAAGGATGAGTTCTACTGGGAATTTCTCAACTCATTTCTACTAGGTAAGCACATGATCTAACTTTCTCATGGATAAAAGTAATGCATGTAAATACACTAAATCTTTCCTGAAGTTTAAAATTAGAGTTGATCTTGTTTAAAATGCAAGAGTTGCAATCTACCTTAAAGTAAGGAGGTATTGTAGTAATTTACCAACCTTTACAAAATCAATAGTCATTTCTAGCCTATCCAGCTCTCCCAAATTTTGCATTTTTGACATTTTTACAAAATTATCTCCTGGCTTTGCTGTAGTAATTTGCATTGATTGCAATGCACTTGATCAGAGACAAAGCAATAAACTGCAGATCCTAATGCTGCTAAAGTCAGCAAATAAGCCAGTTATGGTTTCAATTTTTAGTTTTGCTTTTTTAGGCCTTTAAAAAAACAAATTGTGTCAGGGAATTTTTGTGTTCTTGAACTTGTAAACTATCTTCATACCAGGCTTGGCCAAACCATCTAAGCTAAAGCTAACTTCATTATTCTAAATGTTAATAATTGCATTTCAATAATGGCTTTCATTAAAGTACCTCCAGGCGCTTAACACACATCAATTAAGGTACAGCACGCCCCTGTGAAGCAGGTCAGGATTATTATATCCTCTGAGACACAATGAGGTTACTGCTTGAAGGTCATGGAGCAAATTAACAACCAAGTAAGTAGTAGAAGACCACAGTTCAAACTAAACTCTTGTTTTCTCTCTCAATATTATATTCAGTTTCCTAAATGCTATCTGAATTTTACGCACCTTAAATTATAAATGAAGATGAAATTCCATATTTCAAATACTGTGAACTTAAAATACATAACTGTAGGTAGCTTAACCAATTCAGGTCTACACAAGATTGATCAATTTATGTCACAATTTTTAAACATTGCTTTGGTGAACTTCCTGCTAGTGACAAATTATTAGTTCAAGCCACATGGATTTTAAATATTAATGCTAGTATTTATCTTTATGCATAAGTTTCCCATAAATTCCATGAGTAAAATCATACTTATTTATGGGTTGTGTTACTCCTTATACTTCCTACAGCAGCCAAGTCAGTACTAAAAATTACACATAGTGAATAGCTGATCAATATTATACCCTGGCAATCACTAAAATAAATAGTTAATAAAGAAATAGTTAATTGCTTCCTGATAGACAGAGGGATGTTAGGAACAGTATAGGAAGTGGAGAAGACAAAGAACTTATACACATGGCCCATGGACATGAACCTTAGTTCATGAGGATTGCTAGAGAGAATGGGGGTACCAGGCAGAGGGGGGAAGAAGGGGAAAATGAAAGAACTGTAATAACATAATCAATAAAGTATATTTTAAAAAGAAAAAAATGCCTCCTGATAGAGTATATTGTAGTTCCTAGCTGGAAAAATATCTTGCTTTGACAGGCATTTCATTATGGAGCTCAAGAGCATGGTTCAGAGAAACTCAGCTAGAAAGGTTTGGCAAAGGGAAACTAAAATGATGGAAACTGTGGTGAGACACTTATACGTACTCAAACAACAATGTTATGTCTTGTGGGTTTAAGAGGATGAAAGCTGTGGGCGATATGGTAAAATTTAATAAAACCAAGAAGTGTGTGGCAAGAGGTGATTAAGGACTTAAAATAGGAACATATAATTCCTTGACTTTTGAAAGAAGTATCTTAAAACCAAGGGATCTATATAAACAGCAGGCAAAAATTATATAATGAATATTTAAATCTTCCCAGAATGGCCCTAACTGAATATATAAAAGATTCAAAATTGTATTAGGTACATTCCATCATGATAGTTTAAGTTTATACCTAACTTACTGGATTAGAGATGTTTCGTAGTAAAAAGTATTGCTCATTTTAAACAGATATTGTGTATGAAGTTTATATGTTGGTCACTAGATATTGAATATTCCTTTCTTTTGTGTAAAATGATTTTTCATATAGCATACTTAACTGATTTGAATAAGTTATTTGATCACTGACTAGGCTGAGGCAAAGATGCACCATTTCCCCTGACTGCTAATGATCTGTTTCATCACCCAGTCTCTCAACTTCTATATCACATTTCTATTATAAGCAAGAGCATTAAACATATTTTGAGGTTAAACATCAGAGTTATGTCTGTGGATGGAGAGAGGTTTAAGCTTTTGTATCTTTATTCTGTTTAAATTTCTGCTTAACTCAATTAAAATATTCTGCATAATTCATCTTCCTCTTGTTGATATTCCCTTATGCAGCAGGTATTTTTTTTTGTTTTAGCACTTTCATTAACTCCCCAAATCAGTGAACTATGTTTTAGCATGAAAACTTAAAGGGGTAGAAAACCTTAATGCAGAATATGATACTTACATGTAATGTATAGATGACAACATTAATGATAAAGTTATTTGGTTCCAAAAAGCTCATTTCACCCAAGATGGGTTTTATTATTTGTCTTTGTTTTTGTTTTAGTTCTTAGTCATTTTAGGTCAACCTGGATAAGGACCATGTGATAATCTCTGAACTATTATAGTACTCTCCTAATCAACACCATGCATCTTGCAAATTGTCTGTTTATTACTAACACTAAATTTCAAAATGTAAATCAACTTTATGTTTTGAGCTATGTTTACTCAAAACAGAACTGTCTAAAAATTTGGTAACATTTTAATATTTTTTAAAAATTCAGTTCATGGTGAGGCAATATAAATAAAAAAAACCTACCAACCATTCAAGAAGATAAGGGAGGGAGTACTCAATAATAAACTTAGAGCTAGGGCAGTTTTCTACTTTTTACTGCATTGCAGTTATGAACAAAGTGTGGGCTGAGTAAGCATATGGAAAGAAGGGTAATTTCAAATTATTAATTTTAACTGTGTTTTTTTAAGATTTTATTCATTTATATTTATAGAGGGAAGGGAGGGAGAAAGAGAGAGAGAGAGAGAAACATCAATGTGTGGTTGCTGGGGGCTGTGGCCTGCAACCCAGGCATGTGCCCTGACTGGGAATCAAACCTGCGCTGCGATGCTTTGGTTCACAGCCCGTGCTCAATCCACTGAGCTACACCAGCCAGGACTTAACTGTGTTTTTTATACTAGTATAGAGGTCATTATCTTATAAAAAGCAAAGGATGCAAAGAAAAATATCAAGGAGAACTACTTACTAATTTAGAGGAATGCTAATTTAATTGGTTTCCCTTATTCTTTGATAAGACCTAACAAAACTCTGCATTCTATTCTGGCCATCACATGAAAATAAAATGAGATAAGGGAAAGGCCATAGGGAAATCATAGAGCTTGAAAAAAACAGCTCAGATATGTCTCTTTAACTCCACTGAAGCATTCTTTAAGTAGAAAAGAAAAGCAGTATAACAAAAAAGAAAAAGATAGAGATACTTTATTTCTCTCAATGAGCTTGCTGAAAAAATATCAACTAAAATTGCAATCTTTATTTTATTGCAGATTACTTTAACACATGTAGTCTATTTTAAAATAATTTTTAAAAACATAAAACATATAAACACAAAGATTTGAAATAACTGCTTGAGCTCCTGGGAAAAATTAGAACAAATGAAATAGTGATTCTTCCCTCAACTATGACTCTTATTCTGTTACCTCTTACAGGAAGTGCTGTTGAGACTTCTATCAGCTATCTATTTGGGAAGACATTTGAGACTTGATTGAATGATTTTACAACACACATACACACACATCCTTAAGAAACTCAGGTGCCAAAAGTGTAATGCTTAGAATTAATGTACCTCAATGCAAAGAGCAAATTTGTAATTGCACACAGAAATTAGAATGGGGCTGAATATCCATGAGGCAGAGCAAAAACTGACTTCCATTTCAATGCTATCTCTCTGCAGATGATGCTAGTGGTAGCATAGGGCTAAAGCTGGACACACTGATAGGAAATTTTGTCACAGAACTGAAATTTTCTCTTGGAAAAGAGAAAAGTACATACAGAGATGGCAAATTCATGGTCCTTGCCTCCAAAGCACTTGTATTTTGGAGAAAGTGAAAGATACAGACATGCAAATAGCTATTCTGAATAAAAGGAAATATTATTACTAGGTTCAAAATGTAGCATGCATATGGCTTTTATTATGTTGAAGAATGTTCTTTCTATTCAAACTTTGCTAAGTATTTTTATCATAAATGGGTGCTGTACTTTATCAAATGCTTTTTACGCATCAATTGATATGATCATGTGGTTTTTTGTCTTTCCTTTTGTTTATGTGATGTATTATGTTTACTGATTTGTGATTATTGTACCATCCTTGCATCCCAGGGATGAGCCCCACTTGATTTTGGTTTATGATCTTTAATGTAATGTTGAATGCAGTTTGCCAATAGTTCATGGAGGATTTTAGTGTCTATGTTCATCAGCAATATTGGCTTGTAATTTTTTACTTTGTTGTGTCTTTATCTGGTTTTGGAATTAGGATGATGCTGGCTTCACAAAAATACTTTGGGAGTCTTCTGTCTCCTATTTTGGAATAGGACTCAAACAGACACTTCTCCAAGGAGTGCATACAGAGGGCCCAGAGACATATGAAAAGATACTCAGCATCACTAGCAATCAGAGAGATGCAAACTAAAACCACAATGAGATACCACTTCACACCAGTGAGGATGGCCATCATGAACAAATCAACAAACAACAAGTTTTGGAGAGGTTGTGGAGAAAAGGGAACCCTAGTGCACTGTTGGTGAGAATGCAGATTGGTGCAGCCACTGTGGAAAACAGAATGGAATTTTCTCAGAAAACTAAAAATGCTTCATATTGATCATATGGACCAGAACTGCCTTTTGACCTGGCAATGCGACTATTGGGATTATACCCTAAGATACCTGAAATTCCAATTCAAAAGAACCTATGCTCCCCAATGTTCATAGCAGCACAATTTACAATAGCCAAGTGCTGGAAGCAAAGTAAGTACCTATCAGTAAATGAGTGGATCAAACAACCATGGTACACTTACATGATGGAATACTACACAGTGGATAGAAAGAAAGAGCTCTTACCCTTTTCAGCAGCATGAATGAAACTGGAGAGCATTATGCTGAGTGAAATAAGCCAGGCAGTGAAATACAAATACCATATGATCTCACCTGTAAGTGGAACCTAATCAACAACAACAACAAAAAACAAGCAAAATATAACCAGAGACATTGAAATTAAGAACAAAGTTACAGTAACCAGAGGGTAGGAGGGGAGGAGATAATGGGGGAGAAAAAGGGAAGTGTTTTCAGGAACAGATACAAAGGACACATGGACAAAACCAAAGGGGAGTAGGATCAAGGGTGGGAGGTGGGGATGGCTGGGGTGGAGGGCTGTGGTGGGAGGAAATGGAGACAACTATACTTGAATAACAATTAAATACAGAAATGTTTAAAAATGTAGCATGTGAAGTGCTACATTGAGTAAAGAAATTATTAATTTTGATGACCATCAATACTGGCCTCAATGAACGACTAGTACTGAAGTAATTTTGAGGTGTGTATTAAAATATGAATTTAAAACTAATAAGCACATAAGAAAATGAAGTTAGAGGTGTGAATAGTAAACTGAAGCTTGGAAATACAATGGAGAAAATATCAAAACATTGGAGAATATCTATAATTAAATAGTGAATAAAGACAGAAGACTTGTAAAAGAAGACAGACGTTACCAAATGGAATGGGAGCTAGAAGAGAAATGTATCTCATAAGGGAAAGTGTTGGGAGAGGAGAGTATTAAATATGTGGTAACTAAATTCTGTTGAGAGATATTCACAATGCAGAAAGGAAAGATGGCTGATGGATTTTGTAATTAGCTGATTATTATATTACATGAGGTTAATAAGAGAGTGTTTAGTGAGCAGATATACATATAAATAAAATATAGTAATCATTTTTTGGTGAGTAAAAGAGACACAAAAAGATAGCTTGAGAGCAATGGTGTCCCAAAAATAGTTTCATCATTTCTTTTTACAGTGAGGAGATTTGAAAATTATTGGGCTAAATAAAATGATCTAGTAAAGCCTGGAGGCAGAGAAAAAGAATGAGATACAAAGACAGATACATATATACATGTACAGAAATTCAACTAGATGAGATATGAGGAGATATGGATCAATAGAAGAAATATTTCTTCTGAAGAAGACTGGAGGGAAGAAAAAGAAATACATGGAGATAAATGATGTCACCTCAGACAAGAGGTTGTAGAAGAAAATGTTAAAAACACACTGCAGGAGAGAGACCTGGGGTGGTTTATGCCAATATGGAATGAGAAAATGCATGTATACTTTGAGGACAGTGTGAGTCTCAAAGGAGGAGTGGTAACTGCAGGAAGGTGATGGGACAGTAGAAGGCAAGCAGCTGGGATGAATGAGGTGAAGCAGAACTGCTCTCTTGGCCCTGAGGGAAAAATTGAGTATCTTCTCTTTCCAGAATTAAATTTAATGAATTTATGATTATCCTATACTAATGTTATGAGATTTATTAATTAATCTGTACTTCAATATCTACAATTCACTTAAAGTGTATGTGAATGGTGAGTTAGGGGTTCAGTTTCGTTTTGTTTCACATTAATATCCAGTTGAATCAGCCCACTTAACAAAATGTTTTTTGTTTACCGTCTTGTCTTCCATGTCAACTTTGTAATAAACTAAAGCTCCATGTATGTATAGGTTTGTTTCTGGACTCTCTATTATGTTACATAGTTATATTTCTCTACCTTTGAATCAGTGAAATGCTATCTTAATTACTGTTGCTTTATAATACATTTTTAATTTCTTTTTACCAGCCATCTATTTGACATCTAGTAAATTACACTCTACTACCTTGTACTTCTTCAAGAGTGACTTGGTCAGTTTTCACATCCTTACCTAAGCATTAAGTTTTTTAAAGAAGTATGTCAGTTTTCACAAAAGACAGAATTTTGGCATGAGAGTAATGAGTGCATAGATAAATTTCGGAAGAATATCTTAAAAAAATGAGCTTTTCAAATCAGTGAACATGCTATATGCTCCATTTATTTACACCTACATAAATTTTTCTCACTAATATTTTTATAGCTTTCTTCATTGAGTTTTCCCATATATTCCATTAGCTTTATTCCTCAGTATTTTTTAAAACATTTTCATGTTATTGTAAGGTTTCTTTACATGTACTTGAAGAAATGTCTGTTATAAGTGTCATAGCTTAAAATTTTATGTTCTAATTTTTTGAAGTCAGGATGTAGATATGCAATTGATTTTGAAATATTGTCCTCATATTCTGCTACCACACTAAATTTACTGATTAATTTTAATAATTTATTCAAATTATATTGTCTGTGGATAATGAGAGTTTCATTTCTTTCATTATAATACCTACATATTTTATTGCTTTTTATTCGTTTTGGCACTGGCTTTGTACCCTACTACAAAATTATAGAATATAATACATGTACAAAATTATGTGGAATATAGAAGTAGTGGTGGTAGACAACTTTGTTTCACTCTTTATCTTAAGGAGAAAATTTTCAACATTTGCAATTAAGTAGGATGTGTGCTATAAATTTTTGTTATAGTTTTAAAAGATTAAAGAAGTTCCTTTTATTAACAGTTTACTAAAAAGTTATATTATCATTAGATAGTAAGTTTTATCAATGCTTTCATTTCATTTGATTGAGTTGATCATATAATTTTATTATTTTTTAATATAAAGATCTATTAAGGACATGCAGTTTTAGAATTTTTATATATTTATAGTGTACTGAAACTTTAATTATTATTGACTACTCCTATTTATCCCTAGAAAAAAATCCCTATCCTTAGAATACACACTCCCTGATATTAATGTAACCATTTTATTTTGTTTTGGCTACTAATTCCATGATATATTTTATCCTTAACTTTACGTTAAAACTGTGTTTTTCTAATAATTTGGACACATTTTAAATAGTATATAATCATATTTTAATATTATGTAACTCATAATTATTTTGTCTTTTAATTGCAGAATGTAGTCTATTTAAATTTAAGGTAATTACTGATACATTTGGATTTAAATATACCATCTCACTTTGGCCTTCTATTTTCTTCATATTTATTATTCCCTTTTCTCCCTTAAGTCTTCTGGAATTATTCATTCAGCTATAAATTATAATTATTGATATATTGATGCGGACCCTGGCTCATGGGGTCCGTGGTGTTGTGGCTGAGAAGAGACAAATTCACACAGACTACCTGTGGAGGAAAAGGGACAGCATGGCTACTCTCTCAAGGGGAGAATGCCCTGAGCCTTGCCTTGACAAGCTTTTATTGCTTTTCTGGGCACATTACATTGAGGATGGTCCTCATTTACTATGTACAGGTTCACTTTAGGTGGCTGCCTTTTACAAAAAACAAAGGAGAGGATGTTGCTATTATATCAAAAAAGAAGAACATTTGCAAATGTAAAGGGAAAAGTGGTTGAACTGGTTACAATCAGCCTTGGAAGGTTTAGCATAGATTTAGGAAGTTACTTTAAAGATATGCAATAAACATTTGTTGCCTCAATTCAGGGTGAGGGAGTTTTAGCAAAAATCAAGTCTCAAAGTGGCCTAGGTACAATACAGGCCTGATTCTCCATGGGAGAACCTATCTGTGGGCATGGGTCCTGTGTACCTACCGGACCTCACTTTCCACTGGCCTTTCCAAGTGGGAGCTGGTCCCACACCACACAGAATGGTCTATAATATATAGTCAATGCTCATTTTTATTTTCTTACATATGTATCCTTTCATTATTTTTCATTGCTTTCCTAATTGACAAGCTGCCATCTGGTAACTTTTTTCTTCTGCCTAAAGGACCTTTTATATTTCCTTAATGTGAGTCTACTCGTGACTAAATTAACAATATTTGCTTTTTAGAAAAATATTCATTTCAAATTTATTCTTAGAAGTTATCTTTGTTTGATGTAGAATTTTATGCAGGCAACTAAGTTTTTAAGCAGTTTGACAATAACATTTTATTATATTTTATGATACTTGCATTAGTATTACTCCTTTGAAAATTTTTTTCTCTCCTGAAACTCTTAAGATGCTTTTTGTTATTGGTTTATAAGAGTTTCTTATTCATGTTCCTTGATGTTCCTTACCTTGTATTTATTCTTTTTAAGGTTCGTATGGATTATAGCACCTATAACTTAATGGCTTTAAAAAATTTTAAAGAATTTTCATGTATTATATTTTATTATATATATATATTTCATTCATTATATTTTATTATATATAATAGAATTTCATCCATTACATTTTATTACATGCTATATAAATATATATTATATATTAATATATATTTTATTATGTAAATATTTATTATATATTTTATCATATATATTTACATTATCCTTCTTTCCCTTCTTGAACTATACTTATATGTAAAAGTTTTTCAATCTTTCATTCCTCTTACCAACTTACGTATTTTCCATCCTTGTTTTTTTTTCTCTCAGTCTTTAGTTGTATATTTTCTTTTGATACACATTTTCTAGTTTTTGATTACACCTTTAACTACCTTTAATATTCTTATAAAATTGCACATTAATTTCTTTTTTAAGATTTTATTTATTTATTTTTAGAGAGAGGAGAAGGGAGGGAGAAGAGAGAGAAACATCAGTGTGTGGTTGTCTCTTGTGTACCCCCTGCTGGGAACCTGGCCTGCAACCCAGGCATGTGTCCTGACTGGTAATCAAACTGGTGATTCTTTGGTTCACAGGCCAGCACTCAATCCACTGAACTGTACCAACCATGGCTGCACATTAATTTCTTAATATCAGTTGTTGTAATTCCCAATTCTCAAACTTTCATTATTGTTTGTATTCTAGTAAAACCTTATTTGTGATCACTGATAATTGATTTGTAAATAATGTTAACATGTCAAGCGTGAAATATTTTTCTTTTTATTTTTTCAACTCTTTAAAAATGTAAAATTACTTCTATCCTGCTGGCCATACAAAACCTGGCAGTGGGCCACATTTGGCTCAAGGACGAGTCAGCCCACTTTCCCGTTAAATTCTGTGCCAAAAGCTGCTTTTCACTGTCCTAAGGAAATTTTGATTAGTGAATATTTTTTTTAATGTGACAAGGGATGATGAGATGAATTAACAAAAATGTCAGTGATAATGCATTATTTTTTCAGCTTTTAATTCTTGGCCAAAAAATACAATATCTCTCATCAAATTAAGATGTTTAAAAATTTGTTTGATACCTGCATTATCTGGAGCTTCAGTGTGTCTGCTTTTCTTGTCTGATTTTCACATTGTTCTTGTTGTTCGTGCTTTTCTTACCTCCTATGTGTCCAGTTAATTTGATTTAATGAATTCATTTTATATGAAGAAAATGTAGAAATACTTTTTAAGACTTGGATGATGTTATCTTCCTCAAAAGATGATTAACATTTAGTTCTGGCAGGAGGTTGGTAGCACTCAAAATTTTATTAATGTAGTGATAAACATGAAGAACAGTTGGAGCTGGGCTCTTTTACTGATTTGCAATTGTGTAGTTGGTTTACCTGGTTAATTCTGACTGACAGAAGACTTCAATTTTTGATGCTTTAATCAAATTAGCTTATCAACAACTCTGTTATCTTCTAAGCATATCTAGTGCATCTTAAGGAAGCAATAAATATTCATAAGGTTAAAAGAAGTTCCATATTTTTAGATAACATCTATGAATTTTAGTCATTTTCCTATCTTGATTCCATAAATTTTCAATGTTTGTTAACTCTTATAAATGTTCATATATTTTTGCTCCCATTTC
This sequence comes from Tonatia bakeri, assembly GCA_004024845.1. Taxonomy (NCBI): domain Eukaryota; kingdom Metazoa; phylum Chordata; class Mammalia; order Chiroptera; family Phyllostomidae; genus Tonatia; species Tonatia bakeri. Next base: position 8,252 of record PVIA01013464.1, on the reverse strand, counting down.
ACATTTTCTTCAGCAGAAACATTGCTAAAATATCATAATTTGTCAATGTAAGAAGTGAATCAAAATTGATCAAACTTTAATAGTAGAAACAATAGACACAGTTATTAAAATGAGATTGACCTACTTACTATTCTTATGTCAGGCTCTCATAATGTTTAAGGATAAATAAGAAAAGTATGTTGTGTTCTTTTTATATTAAAGGACTGTTACAGTGAAAGTAGTCTAGTAATTTAAAGGAAGGAAGAAAAAACAGACCAAAAGAGGGAGGCAATAAACACTGGAAAGTACACACAAAGAAATCCCATGTTATAAACTGGCAAAGTGAAATCCAAACATAACAATGATTACATTGTATGAATTATCTGAAAAACTTATTAAGAAATTCAGATTAATATAATGGGTTAAAAAGCAAGATTCTACTATATTCTGTCCACAAGGCATAACTTTTCTATAACACTGGTCAGAATGGCCATCATAAACAAATCAACAAAAAAGTGTTGGAGAGGTTGTGGAGAAAAGGGAACCTTAGTGCACTGTTGGTGGGAATGCAGACTGGTGCAGCCACCATGGAAAACAGTGTGGTTTCCTCAGAAAACTAAAAATGAAACTGCCCTTTGACCCAGTGATCCCACTGCTGAGATTATACCCTAGAATCCTGAAACACCAATCCAAAAGAACCTATGCACCCCAATGTTCATAGCAGCATTGTTTACAATAGCCAAGTGCTGGAAACACCCTAAGTGCCCATCAGTAAATGAGTGGATCCAAAAACATTGGTTCATTTACACAAGGGAATACAACACAGCAGAAAGAAAGAAGGAGCTCCTACCCTTTGCAACAGCCTAGATGGAACTGGAGAGCATTATGCTAAGTGAAATAAGCCAGGCAGTGAAAGACAAATACCAGGTGAACTCACCTATATGTGGAATGTAATCAACAAAAAGAACAAGGGAGCAAAATACAACCAGAGGCATTGAAATAAAGAACAAAGTTACAGTAAACAGGGGGGAGGGGGACGGGTTAATGGGGGAAAGAAGGGGAAGGGCCATCAAGGAACATGTATACAGGACCCACAGTAAGGGGTGACAATGTGGGGACTGACTGAGGCTGTGGGATGGGCAAGCAGGGCAGAAGAGAGGAAGGGGTGAAAATGGGGACAGCTATAATGGAACAACAATAAAAAATAAATAAAACACATAAGTGGTCACAAAATTGCCAAACACTACTATTATGAAAGGCAAAAAGTACAAGGCATAAAACAGAAAAAGAGTTGAAAATTGTGAGTCACATGATCAAAATATTTTTCAGTTCTACAAAAAGTGAGGTTAAAACTGTGAGAAAGTAATTGGAATCAGGAAAAGTACTTGAACTCTAAATATATATATTATTATGTTATATGTCTATATATACTTGTTATATATAGAAATACAAATATAACAGAATTTGTTATAAATTGTATATATAATTTATATATCAAATAAATTTATATACTTTCTTATATGTATATACGACCTCTTATAATTTAATTACAAGAAAATGTGCAAAATATTTAAAAGATACTTTTTAAAAAGATCATGTATTGATTGCCTACATGCACATAAAAAGATGTTGGAACATTATGAATCATCCATGAATTGCAAATTAAATCACACCGAGATATCATCACAAATGAAAAAATTAAAATGACAAACTGTACGAATGTTGAAGTGAATGTGGAACAACTAGAACTCTCATATAGTGGTGGTGAAAATATTAGTTTTACATACATTTTGGAAAACAACTTGGTACTGAAAAACCATAAAGCAAACTTGTCATATGGCCCAGTCATGCCCCTCCTAGGAATTAACACCAAAGAAAGAAAAACATATGCCCTCATAAAGACTTCTATACAAATATTACAGGCAACTTTGTTTGTAATGGCCAAAGCCTGACTGCAACTCAAATGCTCATAAAACATATTAGTAGATGAACTGATTTTGGCATACACATGCAATAGAATACTACTTAGTGATAAAAAGGAATGGACTATGGATACATAAAACAACATGAATGAATTACAAAATTATCATGCTGAGGAAAAATGCAAGATCAAAAAGTGTGCATACCATATAATCCATTTACATAGACTTCTAACAAAATGAAAATGTCTCTATAATAACAGAAAGCAGATCAGTGATTGCCTAGAGACAGGAGTGGATTTAGGCATTAATTACTAAGGGGCACAGAGAAACTTTTGGATGATCAAAATGTTTATCTTTATTTGGGCAAAGGATCCACAGGTCCATACATTTCACATAACTTACCAAATTGTTTTCTTTAAATATGTGCAGTTTATTGTATTTTATTTACGCTTAAATACAGTTGAAAATAGAAAATGCTATGAAAAAAATACATGAGTGTGCTTTTCATTTCTAGTTAGTCATAAAAAGATCTATATCTATTTATATATTTATATATATATCTATACAGCTATACCTGTATTATCTATATCTATAATCCCTTCTAGCTTATGTAACAAATGTACAGAATTAGATACCGTATTTTTTCACATTAAGACTATTCTTAAACTAATAAAGTCACAAACTGTGGGAAATAATATTACAAGAATTAACAATTTGAATTTTTATTGTTTTTCATATTGGTTAAGAACATTTTGCAAAAGGATCCTATAAATAGTATTAGGGAACTTGGACACTATACATTTAATACAATAGATACTCTGTTAGGGAGAATTCACTGATGTGGTTTTCCCATACAACGTATGTTGTAAAAGGGCTTCCAAGCTTTTTTAAAAAATTATTTTATTGTTCAATCACAGTTGTCTGCATTTACCCTCCACTACTCCCTCCCACCCCAGCTATCCCCACCTTCCTCCTCTGTTTCCACCCACCCTTGAATTTGTCCATGTGTCCTTTATAGATATTCCTATAAACCCTTCACCTCTTTTCCCCTCATTACCCCCTCCCCCTCCCCTCTGGCTACTGTCAGATATTTTATTGCTCCTTAACTTATTCCACTGGGCTTTTTTCTGCAGTAACACCCAATCACAACACAGCAGAGTACACACATTGGCTACACTATTCTCTTGCCTTGGCTTTGGGTTAAAAATGGGAACAAAACTAATTTTGTATATCTAGATTTTACAGATTACTATAAAGTTTGTCTACTGATAGTACTATGCCTCCTCTTTGTTTAATTTTCTCATGAACAGCTGAAGAATTTTGCACTTCTGGCATTGGGAAGCTATGAAAATGTAAATATTTATCAAGAGTAAACACTTTTAAATATTAAGGATCTGCATTTTTCTTATTGGACCCAATATGTTTGGGAAGACTATTATTTATCTTGTAGAATCAGTTAGAAAAGTCAATATTTATGTGTATACATCAAATAATATTAAAAGCACATGTGGTGTATTGTGTTAATGCCATACACAGAGAAGAAACTAAGTAGAAATATTCAATACCTAAATCAATTTTTATACCATCAGCATTGCTTTTCCATTACATTGTGTTCACTCTTTATTACACAGCTCAGAGAAAGGAGTCACTATTTTCTCCATAAAAGTGTATAATTTGAATCAAATGATGCTCACATAAGAAGAAAACAGTAGTTGAATGGATGTGAGCAGATGAACTTTTCAATGGATGCCTCCCTCAAACTATTGAGAAAAAAGATTACCCTTTGGTAGGGTGACCACTTTCTCTTGTTTCATCAGAGAGTTATGTGGTAGAGATTGTGATGCTACACTCAGACTTCCCTTCAGTAATGATGAGCCTACTCTTGGTTTTAGCCTCAACTCTTAGCCCTCTTTGGAGACTGCCTCAAGTGAAGTAAATTGCCTTACCTGAGGATCCCTTACTTGAGCCAGACTACAATCACATTACTGATCATTGTGAAAGTATAAAGACCCAGCTCCATTGCTTCTATTTGGGATAACTGTAATGGGTGGTCCCAGATCTACAGCTCCCAGGGAGGATCAGCTGAAATCTTATTTGGGACTGTATCACAGCTCAACTTATCCCTCCTGTCTAATCCTCCTTTTTCCCTGACATTTCTATAGGTGTTGATTCTAAGAGCACTAACTATTAAACCTCCTGCATGGTATATCTGGCTTCAGAGTCTGCTTCCCAGAGATCTCAATTTATGGTATGGTATGAGAAACTTATTATAAGATGTTTAATGTTAGATGGTTTAAGTGTTTTATATGTTAGGCCTGAAGCTTTCTATAGGTAACCACTCTATTCTACTAAGCAGACAATATTTCTCAGGGACTTTGATTACCATAAATATACTTTAAATCAGACTTTGATACTAAAAGAGAAAATGTAATTGAGGAATCTATAAATACATGTAGATCTTATTTTTATCTCTGCAATATCATTCCTAACATTGATTAGGGACATGGTATAATTTACAGCTATGAGAAATTCAAAAATCTTTACTAAGTATAGCAAATTCAAGTTCATACTTTCTATGGTCTGAATGTTTGTGTTCCCCCAAAATGTATGTTAAAATCCTAATGCCCGATGTAATATTATTAGGAGGTGGGTTTGGGGAAGTGATTAGGTTATGAGTGGAGTCTTCATGCATAGCATTAGTGTCCTATTAAAAGAGACCCCACAGAGCTAACTCCTTTAACACCATGTGAACACATAATCAGAAGTTGTCAGTCCACAACCAGGAAGAAGACCCTCACCCAAGCATGCTGGCACCCTGATCTTGGACTTCTATCCTCCAGAAGTGTGAGAAATAAATTTGTTATTTTTGAGTTAACAAGTCTATGATGTTTTGTTATATCAGCTTGAAGAGACTACTAAGACAATATTATATAGAAAAGTATTCCTATAGAGATGCATTTTAAATATGTCAAGAAGTTCTCCAATGTTCTTATTTTTATTGACTTGTGAAATATAGGCAGTTTCTATTACAAGTAGTTCTAAATAAATTATGCCATATTTTTCTACAAATAATATACATTCAGCCCCTAGTATTTCATATTAAGACTAGTGGTTGAAATATTCATGCATAAAAAATCATTATGTGATTTTATCTGATTAAAATTTTATTGTGTAGTTCCAGACTCATGAAACTATAACGTTTTCTTCCTCTAGATTACTATTCTTAGAGAAAATCACTTTGAAATAACCTGTTTTACAATGTAGTTTATTTTCAGCACCTATGTTCTGTTAATTAGCCAATCGTCTGTTTTGAAGGGTGTTTAACCTTTCTTTCATGTGGTAAGGTTAAAAAAAACAACAAAATAGAAAAACCTGGATGGGTAGTTTATTTTTAGAATATTTTTCCAGCCCAATCATCTTCTGTGCTACATTGCCTGAATTTCAAAACTCCTTTGACTTAAAATTGCAACTATAGAATTAACCATTCTCAAAGTTATTTTCAATAATATTTATTCTTCCAAATTCTAGAAAAATTGAAACAATATTATTCTACCACAGTAAAATGATAATCTGAATGCCTGCATAATGGATAGAGTAAAATTATACACATACACACACAGCGGTGGGAAAAAGTAGGTTTATAGTTGTAATACAAATAAATAACACAGATATTAATAAATAACACTATAAGAATAAACCCTGTTTTGCATACCTACTTTTGCCCACTGCTTAAACTATGTAAGGAACTCAAGATATAGTGAATTAATCAAAGCAGCCTTGTCTATACTTCTCTCCTCCTTGCTACAGTTGCAAATGATAGATTTCTCTACTCTATTGTTTCCATAATGTAGCACTAGAATTCACTACAAAGTCAGAGAGGAAGGTCTGAGATAAGTGCGCTCTAGTGATGTACTGGAGTCAACACAAACTGGTTTAAAAGTGTTGACTGTTCAGAGACCTGTCTGACTTCATTAAGGATGTGGAGTTGGGGATCCATGGCATACCTCTGCAGAATGTGATGTCCTATGGTTGCTGCTTTGAGCATTATCCCAATGTGACATTCACTCTCCTTCTGAAGAGGAGGTCCCCCTTCCATATTGTCAATGTCTTCATCCTCTGTATCCTCATATCTTTTCTGGCTTCCTTGAGTTTTTATCTCTCTGCAGCCTTTGGGGAAAAGTCTCCCTGGAGTGACTGTCCTACTGGTCATGTCTGCATTTCAGCTCAAGGTGGCAGAGATCATAATGGACTCAGAAAATGCTCTTCTGGTAGGAAAATACAATATAGCCATGATGGCCTTGATTACAGCCTCCACTGCCTTGACCATTGTGGTGATGAATATATACTTCTGTGAGGCTGAGGCCTGGCCAGAGCCACTTTGGGCCAGGGTGGTTATACTGAAATACACATCCAGGATCTTATTTGTCTATGACATGGGTGGGAGCTACCTTAGCCCCTGCCATGACCAAGAACAGGACCACCTCCTGAAGGTTTATGACAAACTTCCAGAGCCTAATCTGAAAATAGCCAGGAACAAATGCCTTCCCAGAAAGAAGGAGATGAACAAACTCATGGACACAGGTAATGGTGGGGATTGACTGCGGGAGTGATGGGGGAACAGGATAAGGGTGAGCAATGGGGAAAAAGGTGAGACAACTGTAACTGAACTATAATAAAAAAATGACTTGGGATATTAGGGAGAGAACCTGCAGCATGCTGACAATTACTGTGCATGGTACAAAGTGCTGATGAGGAGTATCAAATACATTGCCAAGTGCCTTAAAGACCACAAGGCCACCAATTGCAAGGGGAGTGAATGGAAGAAGGTTGCAAAAGTCATAGACTGATTCTTCATGTGGATATTTTGCATTATGGTGTTTGTGATGACTAGTTTGATCATAGCAAGAGCAGATTAGCAGGCATTTGGTATATGGGGATCAATTAGTAGAATTCCCTGTGATCTACCCTAATAATTCTTCCAAGTGATACATATGATTTAAAAAACTGTTCACTGTGTGTCTCTATTCCCAAATCCATGAGTTTAGTGAAGTCACATTGGTAGCTTAAAATTGACATGGTAGGAATATATAGACCATAGAAACTGGCAAGCATTATAAATAAAAGCTTTTATCCCCAGGAAAACCAGTTGTTAGACATTTACCAGCTCGCCACTTCAATTCCTATGTAAGGAGTGGTATGCTAGCAAGCCAGCTCTCTGAAATGTGCACAATCAACCTTATTGATCCAGTATGAGCCAGATCCAGCACACCATTGTATATAACTGCATTAATCCCATTTATATAAAACTTGTGAAATTATCTGCATGGCTCCTTCATTGTGAACAAAGTTGGCATTTTCAGCATGATAAAATTTTAAAACATCCAAAGAAAAACATTGCTTTTGTAGTAAGAATGCAGTGTACCAACCTCTTAGAATATGAATTCCATTCCTTTCCTGTTTAAAAATTCAGGAAGTTATCAGCAGTGAAGAATGTTTGCATAGTTATTTCATCTAAATTCATATTCTCTCTCTTTTTAATTCTTGATAATTATTTTATTAGTTTTATATTCACTATCTTCTATAATTTATCTGGAGACACTTTAAGCTAGAATATTTAATTATTAAGTGTTTAAACATAGAAAATACAGAGCATATTATAACAAATAGTAATTACCACAAGCTACATTTAACAAAGATTAACATTTTGCCCTATTTGCTGAAGATCCTTTTCTCCCTCTATTTTTATTAAGGAATTGAAACATAAGCCTCACCACACCCCCATCCATCACTGCCATATACTTCTCCAGAATTAATCACTACCTGAAATTGGCATGTGATATCACCACACATGATTGATGTGTGAAGTAATGCATAGTATATTTTGTACACTTAAAGCACTCACATAAATGGTACTATATTGTGCATACACTTATTTCCTTTCTATATTTTTTATTTTGTGATTTATAATTCAGTTCTATTATACTTACAAATTATTCAAACATACACAAAAGTTAAAAAAATCACCACCATATATCTTCCATTCAGATTCAACAACAATCAACATTGCTATATTTTACTTTGTACTCTTCCTACATAAATATTTCAGCATCAGTCTGCTAAGAATTAAAACATTCTCCAATATAGAGTGACCAGAGGAGAGAGAAGAGGGATTTTGGGGGAGAGGGGGAGGGGTTTATAGGATTAAAGTTAAAGGACACATGGATAAAAGATAGGGGGAGGGTGGTAACGGGAGGGAGGGAGGGAGGTGGGGTGGGAGGGATAGATTGGGTGGGAGGTAGGGAAGGGGGGTGGGAGGACTTGAATGGGAGTAGGGGGGTGAAAACTGTACTT
>PVIA01013463.1:0-32041 GCA_004024845.1 Tonatia bakeri | reverse complement strand
TTTACCTTTAATAATTGCTTGAGTTAATTGATTGATTGTTTCTTGTTTAATAATGAAAAAATTTTCAACTATGAATTTGCCTCTAATTACAGCTTTGATAATAAGCCATCAGTGTTCTTACATGTTTCTTGCTATTACTTTTTCTAATAACTGATTGGAACCTCTCTTTGACCTAAGAGTTTATAGGAGACTGCTTTGCTTGAATGTTTGCTTCATTTCAAATGGTTGGAGATATTTTGCTCTTTCATTATTAATTTCTGGTTTATTTTACATTAGAGCCAAAGAGTATATTCATTATAATTCTACTTTCTAGGACTTATTATGATTTCTTCATGGACTAAAAGGTTAAAGGGTTTCAACTTACATAAAAACATATTTTTAAATTTTTATTTATTCCTACATTTAATTTAAACATTTTAATTATTTATTTAATTAATTAAATATGTATTTAATTAATTAAATATGTATTTAATTTATTTATTAAGATATTTTATTTTTAATTAAAATATTTTTATTACAATCGACATTCAATATTATATTTGTTTCAGGTATACAGTTTATATAATCATGAAGTGATTTCCTACAGTATTATTGAATACATTCCTTAAGCTCTAATTTACATCCCAATTGCTATTTTGTAATTGCCAATTTGTGTTTTTTAATCCCTTTCCCCTTTTCACCCAGGCTTCCAACTTCCCTTCCATCAGGCAACCATCGGTTTATTCTCTGTATCTATGAATTTCTTTCTGTTTTACCTGTTTATTCTGTTTTTTTTTAATTCCATATATAAGTAAAATCACTTTGTCTTTCTCTATCTGACTTATTTCATTTAGCATAATACCCCCTAGGCCCATCCATGAGTTGCAATGGTAAGATTTCATTCTTTTCTCTTTTTTTTGGCTAATATGTTATTTTATATATATACCATATTACTCATATATATATATATATATATATACCATTTTTATCCATTTAAATTTTTATTGGAGCATTTAATTCATTACATTTAATTATTGACAGGTCTGCAATTATTGCCATTTTATTAATAGCTTTCTGATTGTTTTTGTACTCACTTTTTCTTATTCTCTTTCTCTCTTCTATATTGATGAGATTCTGTAGTGTTGTGTTTGAATTCCTTTCTCTTTATTTCTTGTATATCTCTTTATATTTTTGATGTGTGATTACCATGTGCTTCCTATATATCAAGCTGTGTTTATAGCATTCTATCTTAAGTTGTAGGTTGCTTATGTTCCAACATTCTAAAATCACTGTCATTTTGGCTTTGTCATTGAAAATTTATTCTTTGCAATATTTTTGTGTTCATGTATTGTTTTGTTCTTGTTATTCTTAAAGAAATACCTTCAACATTTCATATAATACTGGGTTGGTGGTGATGAAGTCCTTCAACTTTTTCTTGTCTGGGAAGCTTGTTTACTCTCCTTTGATCCTAAATTATACAATAGCTTTTCTGAGCAGAGTAATCTTGGTTATATGTCCTCACTTTTCATCATGTTGAATATTCCATGCCAATATCTCTGTTCTGCACAGTGTCTGTTGAGAAATCAATGAACAGTATCACAAAGCCCCCTTGTAGGTAACTAACTGCTTTTCTCTTGCTACTTTTAAGATTCTCCCTTTGTCTTTAACTTTGTCATTTTAATTATCATGTGTTTTGTTTTGGGCCTCTTTGGGTTCAGCTTGTTTGGGACTCTGCACTTCCTAAACTCTATGTCTATTTCCTTCGTCAAGTTAAGGAAGTTTTCAGTCATTATTTCTTCATATAGGCTTTCAATTTCTCATTCTCTCTCTTCTCCTTCTGGTACCCTATGATGTGAATGGTGTTGTGCTTGATGTTGTCCCATAGGGCACTTAAACTATCTTCATTTTTAGGAAGTCTTTGTGTGTGTGTGTGTGTGTGTGTGTGTGTGTGTGTGTGTTCTGATTGGGTGTTTCCTGCCACCTTGTCTTCCAAATTACTGATTTTATCCTCTCCTTCGTCTGATTTGATGTGGAACTCATCTAATGTATCTTCCATTTCAGTTATTGTATTTTTTATTTCTGATTATTTTTTATACTTTTTATCTCCTTTTTTGTGTTTCCTGTCTCTTCATTGAAGTTCTCACTGAAATCATCTACTCTTCCCCTAATTTCATTGAGCATCCTTAGAACCAATGTTTTGAACTCTGCATCCAGAGTTCAGTAGATTGATTGCCTCCATTTTTTGTTCAGTTCTTTTTTCTGTCGTGTTGTTCTGTTCTTTCATATGGGACATATTTCTCTTCCATCTCATTTTGGCTGCCTCCCTGTTTTTGTTTCTGGGTATTAGGTAGATCTGCTACATCTCTCAGGCTTGGCAGGGAGGCCTTCTATAGTAGGTGTCCTTTGGGGCCTAGAGGCACAGTCTGTCTGTTCACCTGAGCTAAGTGATGCACAGGTGTTCTTTGTGTGGGCTGTATGTGACTTACAGTTGCAGTTGAGCCTGGATTGCTGTTGGCATGTCATTGGATGGGATTGACCCTCACTCAGGCAATCATGTCATCTGAAAAAAGGAGCAGGCTTTCCCTCCCCTTTGATCTATATGTTTTTAGTATTTCTGTTTGTTTTTTGCCTTATTGCTCTAACTAGAACTTCTAGTACTATATAAAATAGGTAGTGAAGGCCAATATGTTTACCCTGTTCCCAGTCATTGGGGAAAGCATTCATTCTCTTTCATCATTAAGAAAAATATTAGCTATAGGCCTTTTGTGCATGATCATTTTCAGATATAGGAAGTTCCCTTCTATTTCTAATTATTCTGAAAATCTTTGTGGTGATTGTATGTTGAATTACATCAAATGCTTTTTTGACATAATGGATATTAAATTATGATAAATGCTTTCACTGTACTGCTTGCTATTAGCATGTGGTTTTTCTACTCTAACCTGTTACCATGGTGGATTGCATCAGTATTTTAAAATATTGTATCATCCTTGCACTTTTAGAATAAACCTCACTTGTTCATGGTATATAATTTTTTTTATATTTAACTGGATTCCATTTGCTAAACTTTTGTTAAGGATTTTGCATCTAAATTCATGAAAGATATTTACCTGTAGTTGTTTTTTGTACTGTCTTTGTCTAATTTTTTGGGAGAAAGGTAATCAGAGTAACTAGTATCAGAAAATGAACTGGGGTGCATTCTATGCTTTTCTGGTTTCTAGAAGAGATTGTGTACAATTGATGTTAATTCTTCTTTAAATGTTTGGTGTAATTTTCTGGTAAAACCCTCTGGGCCTGGAGATTTTTGCTTGGGGGAGCCTTTTAAATAATAAATTCAATTTATTGAATAGTTAAAACTATTCAAAGTATCATTTCATATTGTAGTGGGTAAATTGTGGCAATTTGTGGGTTGTTGTCATTGTTTCTTGAAGAATTGGTCCATTCAACTACTGTGTAACATTTATGTGTGCAAAGTTGTTCCTTGTGGCCTCCACTGGTACCATGGGGAAGGTAAATGGCCTTTTTACCACCTGGCAGTGGTAGAAGTTCTGACTTTCCTCCAGAAGGAGGGATAAAGATGCCTCAATACTGCTGGGTGGGGATGGAAGTCCACTGACACAGCAGGGAGTGTTCAGCCCCCTTACTGCCCAGTAGGTATGAAAGTCTTGGCTCTTTGCTCAATTATCCCTGACAGCACCCTGACACACCCCAACAGGAGGGATGAGACACCACGTCACGTTCTGCTGATGTTAGAAGTCTAGACTCTTCACTCAGTCTTTGTTGGCATGGGTGGGAATGGGGTCACAGAATTTTTGTGCTGTATGGCTGTAATAATTATTACCTAAAAGCTTTCTGTTTCTAGGATATTCCTTTCCTGGTCCTTTGGCTAGAAAGAGGAAGATTTGTTTGGACTCTTTTTTTTAAATCTGTGGCTTTACTGAGTTTCTGCTTCATTAGCTCCAAATATGTGATATGGGAGGCAGAAAGATTCAGGGACTCTGGAAACTTACCACTATGTTATTCCTCAGGTCCCAAGAACCCCTGCTAGTCTACCTTCTTGTCCCCATCTTTCCAAGTCTTCTCATGTTTGGTTTATACAGAGGGTCTAGGGTTTTTGGTTGTGCTTAGTAGGAAGAATAAAGAAAAGTGCATCTACTTCATCTTCTCAGGACCAGAATTCCTGAATGTCCTTAAAAATAAAAATGAATTCTTGGTTAATTTAAGTGTATCATTGAGCAATCTTTTTGCAACAGGAGTAATATATATGGTTTATTTTCTAAAATGCATAATAACTATATCAATATATACTAAATAAAAAGCCTCTGCACATGAAAAATACCACGACTAAATAGAAAACTTCTGGTCAGATTAATTTCACTTACTTCAAAACTCTATAGGTATTGCTTCAGGAGCATCTAATGTTCAATGCTATGCAGGAAAATATTGAGACTGGCCAGATCTCTCTTTTTCTTTCTGGATGTTCAAGGGGTTCTTTGTTTACTCTTGAAATTCAAATATTTTACCAGGATATATTCAGGTCTTGTTATCTTTTTTTCCCAATTTGCCTTATATGCGGCCTCAGGATATTCTTTAACTCAGGAAAGTTTTATATCATTACTTCCTGATCTGTGATCTATTATTTGTTCTGTCTTCTTGAAAGACCAGTTTTCTGTAGGCTGAACTTTTGTTCTTCGCCTTGCACACTTATACTCTTCTTTCTTGTTAATAGCTTCTCTTTGCTCCTATCCTCTGAATTCCGGGAAAATTGTTGAAAGACATCTTCCAAGTCACGGTTACTTCTCTAAGGATATTAGTCTTTTCTGTACTGCTTCTAATATAGACTTCGATTTCCTCATTACATTTCAAAGTTCTTTACAATTTAAACTTTTCTTGCCAGTTCTTTTTATACTTACAACTGTATATATAGAAACTCCTTCCACTTTTTAATGTCATTTTTCTTCTCTTATTGCAGAGATTCTGTGTCTTCTTGAAGTTAATTGAGTGCACAGTCATAATGTATTTATGTTCCTTCTAGTAAATCTTTTCTAGTTTAAGAAGTAACATGTGAATAGGAAAAACAAACATGACAAAAGATAGGTAATAAGTAGAAAATCTCCCTCTTATCCCAAATATTCACCTTTTTCCTATGATCAAACATTATTAATTTCTCATTATCTTCCAGAAATATTTTATGTATACATGAGCATATAAATATATATTTATGTTTTCTGTTTTAATACAAAAGGGATCATTTCATTTTTATCTTTTTAAAGAACATCAACATGTATTTAACATTATAGAAAAGAAATGAGATATAAACATTTGAATTTAAACAATATAATAGCCTTAATACTAACATTGTATGTGCTGATTGTATAATATAATCATAATGAACATAATTACATTTGTACACAAACTAAGTACTGGACTTGAAAACGTGCTTATTGCTGTACACGTATTTCAATAAAGTATAAGCCTGGTACTTCAAATGCCTACATTTTAGATTTTTTTTTACCAAAAATGTAATCAATAACATCTATGTCTATAGGCCTTGCTTTACAGATTATTTTTTGTTAGTATATCACAGTCATTCTACCTCATTCTACTAATGTATAATAATACATTATTGTTATACATTATTTTCCTCAAAGTAATATGCAAGTACCATTCACACATATACATCCTTTTTACATGTTTATAAACACTTTTCTGCATGCACTGTGTAATGGCATTCACATTTATTCACTGAAATAACATTGTTCTCAAAGTAGTAAGCAAGTAGCACTAAATGAATCCACCATATTGATTTATCCACTACCCCATGAAGAATATTTAAGCTGCCAAAAGCATTTAACCATGAAAAAAGTTTTTGAAGAGTATGATCTTCCTTTGAGTCATGAACTATGTCTTGGAGGGATTATAACGATTATTCTTTTTGTTTTCTTTTTTTCTTTGCATATTCTTGGAAACTAAGAAATATATTTAAACTTGGTGTTTACCCAGCAACAAGTTGACTTAATTACACTTCTTTCCTCTCACCCTGTCCATTTTTTTAGTGTCCTCTGTGCAAACATAAAATCGAGGTGCTGATTTATTTTATAAACCTATTCAAGAAATTCTAAAGGAATACACACTAAAATGTTAATATTATCTATGGGTAGTTGAATTAAAAGAGATTTTCACTTTTATTTTTGTGTCTTTTTGCATTGCTTAACTTTTGTACATTGAAAAGATATTAGTGCTATAAAACCAATATAAGGAAAATTTATTTGTCATCATTATTTTTGAATTAAAAAGAAAATTTTAAATTTAGCATTGCCAGTTCAACCACCCAAAATGTGTGAGTGGGGGCTACTAAAGGTGACACAGGTCCCAGAAGAGGAATTTCATCTCTGTGTCATTTTTTTGAAGTGTGTTGAAGCCACTATGCTGGTGACGCACCTCCAGTTGATCCTGGTCCTCACAGAAAATTAATGAACACCCTTAGGTGTTCCCCCTTTTTTACTGCTATTAAAACCTTGATTTAAAAAAAAATGTAAACAATATTTTAATTATAGTTTACATTCAATATTATTTTGTATTAGCTTCAGGTGTACCCCATACTGGTTAGACAATCATGTACTTTACAAATTGTTCCTCCAGATATTTACATTACCCATCTGACACCATCCATATTGACTATATTCCCTATGCTGTACTTTGCATCCCCATGATTATTTTGTAATGACCAATTTGTACTTCTTAATCCCTTCATCATTTTACTGCATTCCCCAAACCCCCTTCCCTCTGGCAACCACCAGTCTGTTTTCTGTATTGGTGAATCTGTTTAAATTTTGTTTGTTTATGTTGTTCTTTGAATTCCACACATAAGTGAAATCACATGATATTTGCCTTTCTCTGACTTATTTCACTTAGCATAATATCCTCTAGGTCCACCCATACTTTCACAAATGGTAAGATTTTATTCTTTTTTATGGCTGAGTAATATTCTATTGTATATGTGTACCATCGCTTTTGCATCTACTTGTCTATTGACTTGGGTTGTTTCCATATTTGATTATTGTAAGTAAGGCTGCAGTGAACATAGGAAGTGCATATATTCTTTCAAATTAGTGTTTTGGGTTTCTTCAAATATATACCCAGAAGTGGAATTGCTGGGTCATAAGGCAGTTCTTTTTTATATTTTTTGAGAAACCTCCAGTGTTTTCCATAGTGACTGCACCAGTCTGCATTCCCACCAACCTGCAGTCCCACCAACAGTGCACAAGGGTTCCCCTTTCTCCACATCCTTACCAACACTGGTTTGTTGATTTATTGATGACAGCCATTCTGACAGGTGTGAGGTGATATCTTATTATGATGTTAATTTATACATCTCTGATGATCCAAGTTGTTGAGCATCTTTTCATATGTCTATTGGCCATCTGTATGACCTCTTTGGAGAAGTGTCTATTTTGGCCCTCTGCCCATTTTTTTAATTGGAGTGTTTGTTTGCTGTTGAATTGTATGTGTTCTTTACAAATTTTGGATATTAACCCCAAATCAAATATATCTGCAGAAAATGAGGGCAAAAAATATTTAATAGACGAAAATTCAATGGAAGAACTTCTTAGAGTGGTTTGGGCAGAGTCTAAGGATCAGCAATTGCAGAGAGCTAAAATGTCTAGGCCTGAAGGAAAAGATAGATGAGGGGTTACTGAATACAAAGCAGAGCTATAGCTACAGGATAAGACCTCCAGGCAGGAAGAGTAGCCTTTGACATAAAGATGTTACCAAAACCCAAAGAGAGCTGGAGCAATGGAAGCAGAACTACCTTTCAGGAGTTGCAGCCAATAGCAGTGCGAGGAGAGAGGAAGCTGGGGAGAATAAATAGCCAGTCATTCTATTCTCCTGAATTCAGATTTCCTGCCATGTCTCCTGGTACCAAGACTCTGTGAGAAGTCAGATGACCCCCAAAGTTATGCAGCAGGTTGCAAAAGGCAGTGTGGCGTACATCCTGTCTCATAGCCACTTAGGATGCCATCTTGTTCTGGCCATTGCCATGGCATCCAGCTACAGCAATAGAACCTTGGCTCAGCTACACAGCATGTCTCCTGTGCCTCAAGAATCCTTGGTCTGCATGAGACTGGTCTGCATGAGACTATCCTGCTCAACCGTTCTGCAATATGCTCAAACTGCATGGAAAAGGAAGGTAGTGGTCCCTGGGCAACCTGTGACCAATCAGGGTTGGAAGCCAGTAGATAAATAAATCCTCTTCTATCTCTTGAGCAAACAATTTTTAAAGAGGATCTACAGTGTTCTTCAGAGTGTTCTCATTGAGCTCGAGTTGCCCATAACAGTAACTATCATTCAACCTTAAAAACATCATTCTTGGGTTAGCTTCATTGCCTTCTCTGTTTTCCTATATCTAGCCCCTTACTCCTGTTCCCCGACCTCATTTCCCAAAATAACTAACTTCATGTATCCCTTCTCTCAGGCTCTACTTTGGGGTAGACCCAAGAGGGACAAAGGAAAATAACCAATCCATGTATCCGCCCTTCTCCCAAGTGATACAGGGGAAATAACCCTATTCCAAAAGGCAGATTTTGGAAAACTCTAATTAGCCTATAGTTATAATTTCAAAGAAGTGTGTGTGACCAGTTTGGGCCAAAGAAGAGAGAGGAAAAGTGTGTTATGCTTTACTGTGTAGGAGAAAACTATAGCACACGAGCAGCTCTAAACAGGCAGCCTATAATGTGAGACTACTACAAAATACATGTTTCCACTGGGTTCAGAACATAACTCAAAGGGCTTAGGTTAAAAAATACACACCATCAGTCACACAATAGTCTAACAAACTGCTGGGTCCTAGGCCACAAATCAGAGCTTGGGCCCAGAAACTTGAGAAACAGGGAGGACAGGGAAAGGGAAGCCTGTGGTGGCCACTGATGCCCACCATGGACATCTTTCCCATGCCAGAATCCAAGGCATGGGAAAGCCCTAGGTTTAAGGCTGTGTCCAATATAGGGTTTGATTCTCCCATCATTTAGAGCATGTGTACACTCATCTCTGATTCCACCAGATAAGGAGATTCTATAAAAACCAGTGATTGACCAACTTTTTTTCTAGAAAAAATCATATGATAAATATTTTAGGTCTTATATACCATGTACTCTCTATAAAAGCAGTCATAGAAAATGCATACACAAATGGCCATGGCCATGCTCCAGTGAAACTTTTTTCTTACAAATACAGGTGATGGGTTTGATTTGGCCTCTGGATTATAGTCCCCTGACCCTAGTGTAAACCAAAAAGCCCTTTGTCACAAACAACCCAATAGTACCTCAATCAATACTTTCTTCTTAATGTGAAGATTTCATCAGCAAGTAAAATATTAGACTATACAGCAGCTGTCATCCAAAAATTTTATTTTCTCTTACTTAAGAATTCTAGTATAAGAAATGTAGAAGCCAAAAAAATGGTATGTATGACCCATGGACATGAACTAAAGGGGGGAATGTGAGTGGGAGGGGTTGTGTGAGGTAGAGTGGAATAAAAGGGGGGAAAAAGGGACAACTGTAGTAGCATAATCAATAAAATATATTTAAAAAAAAGAATTCTAGCAATTTACTGTTTTTATTTCCAGAAAAATTCAGATTAGCAAAATACTATCTAATTAATTATATTTATCTTACAAAACACTACATAGCTCATTATGAAGCTCCTATTCCCTAAAATGAAATTGAAAGCATAAGATCTGAAAACCTATCCTGAAAGTCATCAATTTAAAGAAAAAAAATCAACACTAAGTAGAGCTAAAGAAAACGCATTTGTTCAAATGCAATCACATAACTAAACCCAAAAGTAGTCTCCTGGAGACAACCTTATGTTAAAAGATTTTCATATTTTCTTGAGAACTTTTCATGCTGAAATTTCTAAAAGCCACTGGCTGTTCGCAGTGGCAGAGTGTAACGGTGATTTAACAACCCCAGGCAAAATTATACAACAAAACAAGACTATGCCGGAGTAGATTTCTTATCTAGTGCTATGTAATCTGCAATTGCACAAATTAGAATTTGGTCAGGCCCCAGACACTAATTGCTGTACCAGGCAGAGTGTACTCAAGGTTTAATTTACATCACATAGAGTAGAGGCTTCCAGTACTAGGCATTGAACCTTGAGTTAGAATGCTCTGGCTTTTCCTAAAGCAAAAGAACACACGACCAACTTCATTGTTCAGTAGCACCATAGGTATCTCTGTGGGAGATTTTCTAACAAATTACTGACAAGAGTTGGCCCTACTTAATCCATAATCACGAATGCCATCAGTGCCTATGGTTAGAAGACTAAAAAGCCAAAGAATAGCACACACTTGGGCCTTGTTCAGACAAAATTGCTACAAAACAAGGGCCAAATACCAAAATAACTGCAACTACATCTTTAGAGAGTTCTCTCAAAATAGTTTTTTTTTTGGGGGGGGATGGAAAAATATTACAGAAAAATAAGTGATTCCTTTAAAGTTAGGAATTTATTTTTTCCTGGTAAGCAAATGTTTAACTTTCTTACCAAATAATGATTAGTCTTCCTTATCAACACCCACAGTTTCTATCAAAGAGTACATATTTTTCTTTGCCATCTTCTTTAGGTATTCTATAAACTGAATTGGTATATCACTTATAGATACTGATGTCCACGAGGTAATGGCTACACAGTGTAATTTAGTTGGATTTAACTGATGCATAAAGAACATAAAAACCACTAACCAAAAGCTGAAATGTCTTAGCAATGTTAGCAAATGGCAGCAGTTACATTTGTATTCATGGAGGAGTGTGTGGGGCAAGACTCCCACTGACTCCTGTCTCATCACAAAAGACCTCCTGAGAGAGAGAATGCTGTAGAAAAGAAGGAAGTCCAAGTGCAGGACTTAGGGAGCCAGGAGACAGATAAAGCATGACAGATAAAATAGAGAGAGAGCATGCATTTAAAGCATGTATATTTTACTTAAATTAATGTGAACTAAAATGAATTTGCATAAATAGATCAAAGGAGAAAATCTGCTTATGAGAATTTGCAGTGGTCCTAAAGACACATGTTTGTGGTCAAATTAAGGCTGTGTTTAAGTGATGGACAAGATATTAGAGGTTTAAAGAAAGGCATGATACCTGTTGTGCATAGTGCTTTACCAAGAATG
Source organism: Tonatia bakeri (assembly GCA_004024845.1). Taxonomy (NCBI): domain Eukaryota; kingdom Metazoa; phylum Chordata; class Mammalia; order Chiroptera; family Phyllostomidae; genus Tonatia; species Tonatia bakeri. The sequence continues at coordinate 20,892 of PVIA01013463.1, read as the reverse complement.
TCTCGTGAATTGATTTCATTCTGATTACAACCCTGTGAAACAGATATATTATTCCCAATCTCCGTATAAGTGACTCATCGAAGACCATTTAGCTGGTGAATAGTAGACTAATAAAAATAAAATAAAATTTTAAAACTCCATCCTTTTAGCTATGTTATTCCCACTTTACCACAAAACATCCTTTTAAAAAGGACAAAGTAGCAAGGCATCGTAGGATACGTACTCTTGGACTGAGGGCACAATAGGCCAGTCTAAAGTGTGTCCCAGGGCATTGCCAGTCACTGGCCAGTCACTGGCTGTCTGTGGAATCTGTTAATGGTAACTTCACTTGTCTTGTCTCTAACTGCATTACACACACCCTCAGGCTTTCGCAAATCCCTCCACGTGATTCTGGGGGTCCCAGGGGTGTCTCACAGTCTCCTGGCTGTGTCTTTGCAGTGATGCCCGCTACCTTGAAACCACTTGAGGGAAGTGCCCCCATATCCCCGCTACCGTCATATTCTATAAGGGCACTGATGTCTGACTAACATCGCCTCAGCTTGACTGAGCTTTAGACAGCTTTCCTCCTTACTAGCTCCTGGTCTTCCTTTTTTAGAGCATTAACTTTAGAAAACTTGAAATTGTAAATTCCTTCTCCACCTCTTGGAGGTGTAAATCTTCTCCCACACACTTGCCGGTCTTACAACCCAAAATGTCTTTCTGTAGTACCTTGAAATATCATCATCAAGAAAGACAGAGCACCTATCTCCCTGTGTCTGTGGGAGGACAGGACACTGTGTTAGCAAACACATGGACTCACCATTTCCACCAACCTTCCCCCTAATGTCCTCCAGTTACTTCCCATCCGCTCACCCCAGTGCTTAAAACTCTCCTGCATCTTGCCTCAGTGGAGTTGAGTTCAGCCTCTCCCCACTATTACGATAGTCTTGAATAAAATATTTCTTGCCTATTTAACTCTCTCCACTGCCAGCTTTTTCAGACCAAAAGTGCTACTGTCACTGAAAATCGCTCTGAGCAGTAAACCATCAGGGATTCAAAGAGGTGTGGAGGGAACACCTCTCTCCCTGACACAGGTCACACTTTGTAACTTGCAACAAAGCCAAAGCATTTTTGCTTTTTCCATATTTCATGGAGTCTTTTATGCAAAGAGTTCCTCTACCTGCTGGCTACTGTTCTACAGCCTAAGTTAAGGGCAGTATGATGGGCAAACACAAGGCTACACTGTTCATCTCAATCCTTCATCAGGCACCCCCCCCAAAAAAAAACACTTTCTTTCTAAACCCTACCCCCAAATTTCTAGTTCAAATGAACTCTCCACGCACCCACCCACCAGATGGAAATCATGCTCACACATGTTTAGATTCCAATTTAGTCCAAAACCAAGATCCCTGTTTCACTTAGATGAATGAAATAGTGCGACGGGGTTGCTTAGAAATAGAATAAATCAGGAGGGAAAATCAAGCATTTTTTTTTCCTTTACCCTTTGGCATTGTTTGAAAGATCTTGTTTGAAGGACCCATTCATAGAATATATTTAAACACTCATATGCCTTTACCACACACTGATTTTTCCATTTAATTTTAAGTGAAGTGTACAGCCCAGCAAGTTTACAGCCATTTTACTTAAAAAAAAAAAAATGTGCGTGAGGAGGGCTGGAAGCATGGGCGGAAAACAGAGTTGATCTCAGTTCATATTAGAAAGAGCTATAATAATTACAGCACTCCAGCACTCTAATCAATTATTGTAAGAAAATGACTTTTCTGTGTGGGGATCTGCAGAGGCTGAAGGTAGCATATTTAGGATGTTGTAGAGAGAATTCACACGTAAGGTAGGAGGACACTGGAGTTCTCTAAGGACCTTCCAACTCTGAGATGATACTATGTGGTGGTATCACTATTTGCAAAATATTGTCCTTGGATTCCTTAATGAGATCGTCTTAATCTCTTTTGTATATTTAGCATGTCATTAACCAAATAGAAAATATCCCCCAATATAGGACATTTCTTTCTGAAATAGAACGCCTAATAACTGCAAGTCATTTTTATCAACACATCCGCTTCAAGGCAGGCTAGGCAGAAGCTTTGAATTGTGCATTTAACTGGATCTGACATAGCTGCTATTATCTTGGTTCTTTGACATCACATGCGAATTGATTTAGTTATTCCTCAAGGCCAATCTCCATGTAATTAGGCAGCGCTTACTCACAGCTGAATGATATGAGCACTTCAGAGATAAGTAAATTGTTCTTTCTCATTTTTTCCTTTCAAGTGTTACATTAGAACACTTCCCAGAACCCTGTGCCAGACATGAAACCAGCACAGAAGACAGGATCCCTCCTCTCAAACGGCCGATGCTATAAGAGAGAGAGAGAGAGCTCCAGACAGGAATCAGACGTTTCTCTTTCAGCTGATCTCCTCCACTCCCAGGTAGGTGAATGAGCAGCTGGGCTGCACCGATGCTGAAAACCAAGCCAATTAGGCTGACACCTTAGGCAATGGCCCAGCTGAATTTCTGGAGTTCATCCATTCTTGCTGGTATGGGAGGCCATACAATATTCAAAAAAAGAAGAGACTGTAGGCTTTAGGACACTCTCAGCTATAGGATGATCTAGGCTTGTGGTTAAGTCACCTGACCCTTTCAAATCTTAAGATCTCATAAACATCTGCAAAATGGGAATGCTGCCACATGCTCTGATTACCATAGCAGGGATGTCAAACTCATTTTCACCAGTGGCCACATCAACCTCGAGGTTGCCTTCAAAGGGCCAAATGCAATTTTAGAACTGTGTAAATGTAACTACTCCTTAACTATGGGTAAGGGACTCGATGCTGCCATTAGGTAGAAACAAGGTGCCGGGCCAGGTAAAACAAAGTGGAGGGGCAGATTCGGCCCATGGGCCTTGTGTTTGCCACCTATGCAGGCATAAGGTATTGTTGTAAAAATTAAAAGATAAAAATGCTATGTACATATTATTTATTTTTAAAATATGTATTTACTTATTTATTTTTTAGAGAGAGGGAAAGGAAGGGAGAAAGAAAGGGAAAGGAACGTTGATCAGTTGCCTTTTGCATGCCCCCCGAGTGGGGACCTGGCCCTCAACCCAGGCATGTGCCCTGAATGGGAATCAAGCTGGTGACCTTTCAGTTTGCAGGCAGGCACTCAATCCACTGAGCCACACCAGCCAGGGTGATGTATGTACTGTTTAAAAGTGGTTGTATTTGGGGGGGAACAATGAATAAAAGAGCCACAACCTTGCTAATCAGGAAGGTCTCAGACTGTATGATTTCCATATCCCAGTGCCTGAGTCAGAGGAAAAAATGATGAAAGGCTAAGGCAGCATTTTCCAACAGACTCTACCAAAACAGAATAGAATTTGTGAGATTCTAATCTCTTATCCTTCACCAATAATGTCAATTACTAGCCAAGATGCTAGATAAACAATCCAAAGAACTTTGCTTGTGCTGAACACAAAAGGTTTCCTCCCTCATTCTAGCTTAAAGCTTTTGAATATATGCTTAACATGAAACTTATCACCCAAAAGATGCCATTGTTGTTTGTAAGAGAAATTTTTATAATAAAAAAGCATTTATTTTAAAGCTTTTAACTCTAGTGGAATTGAACATTAAGAGTAATAGTGGCTTCGCCCCTTGGCGGTGCTGCTTTATTCTGCTCTAACTGCTTTTATTTACCCCTCCAATTGTGTTGCCTAAATGAATAAAAGCTCATTACATAAGAAAAACCATTTAAAGAGTGTATTGGTGTTATGTAAACTGCTCTGCTCATCTAAGCAAGTGGAGAGCAGAGTTGTCTGTGATCGTTGGAATCCAGCATTCTGGGAATTGTGTCAGGAAAACTCCCCATCCGCTAAAAACCCATATGTACCCCTGGTTGGAATGAGGTCCTTAGATTTAAAAATTTGCAGTAACTATTCAGAATCACAGTTTTCTGGTTCTAGTTAAAAATAAAATAAATAAAAATCTGACTTTTTTACTGAAACGATATGCTATTTTTTTTCTGATGGTAGAGAAAATATTTTAACAGCAGAATGAAAAGATAACCATTTTTCTTTCCAAATATAGCTCTAAAAGAGTACAATTGTTTCTTTTCGATCCTAGGCACTGTCTTCCTTTTACTTTTACCCACAATTTTTTAGGTAGGCTTCTCTTTATCAAATTTTACTTTGAAAGACTCTGAGTTTAAATTCTGCTGGCGCTTCCTGCTTTTCTAGTCAGAGCACAGAGAATTACGGCCAAGCATATCTTTAAAGTCAGTGTGTTGGCTGAGACACCGGCCAGCTTTTGTACAAAGGTGCTTTGTGAATCATGAATCGAATGAATAGCATAATAAAAGCACAGACCTCTGAAAGTATCCATCTAATGCACTTTGGAGAGAGAAAGAATATCCAGTCTCTTACTTCCAAAACTATGGAAGTAAAATTTAAAAAGTTTGTGTTTATCCAAATCTACACATCTTTTTTTCCTTCTTTTTTTAGGGGGTGTTACTTATTCACAATGCGGCATCTCTAGGATAGCCTGTGAGAGGCAGCATCTTGTCTGCCCAACACCCTTTAAAAAATGGTGAGCACAGGAACATCTGTTACCACAAGCCCCCACCGAATGGAGTGCAACAACTTCAATATCAACATAAATCCAACAAAGGTCATGGGACACACACAAAGTTGAAAAGCAATGATGAAGGTCATTCCCAAAAGTTGTCCACGAATATTTCTAACTACTTTTATGGTGAGAATAGTTGGTGGAAGTCTCTTGAATTAAGTTCTGCAGTATTAAGCTCAGGCATAGCTTTATTTAAAAATTCCTCTGGATTTTTTTTCCCCTTCATTCTCCAAATCATGTCATCTCTGACATTTTCTTAAAACCGAAATTCAAACTATGCATAGTTTAAGAAAACATGTTAAATCACAGAAGAGACAGAATGTAATATTTTGCTTAAATTACTAGCAGAAGGCTGAATGGAGGAAGTTCTGCTCCCACGCAATCTGACCAAAGGAAGAGCGAACAGTGCCCCCTTGCATGCTGGCCTGCAACCTGAAGCATCATGAAAGCCACCCTCTGTTTCTGAGGCTATGAGTTTCTACCTTGAAAAGGCCAGTTCCAGTGGAGGCATTTCAAATCTTAGAAAAGCTTCAGGCAGGTTCAATGGAAAGCACTTCCTGCTACCTACCCCCCACCCCCACCCCCCCAAAAAAAAGATGAATGAGGATTCCTTGTACAGAAGCTCACAGCATTAGCACAATGATACTCACTGAACTTCTCTCCATGTGGCATCCTCAGGGAGGACTTTTGTGTCAGATCTCAGCAACATCCCCTTAATTTAATTTCCATCCAGGTCTTCCTTTTTCCACCCCCAACCTGGTGTAGTAATTCTTTTCTTGGGAAAACTCCACTAAAAAAAAGTATGTCTCCCAGACTCCTTGCAACTAGGTGTAGCAGAGGAAACTTTGGCCTGTAATACCTCAGCATACTTCTGGAAGGGCTTTGCTTTCCCTTTCTTCATTGCTTCCCATTTCTTTTGTTTGTTTGTTTGTTGTTTTTTTTTTTTGGTCTACCAAGATCACAGATACGGAGCTGGAGCGAGCATGCTGTGACCATTCAATCACCACGTAAGCAAGAACCAGAGGTAACTGAGTAACAGAGAAGGAGGATAGAACCCCAGATAATGGTATTGCAGAACCGCTGTATATGTGGTAGTCTAAAAACTAAGGAAACCTTCCTAATCAAAGATTTTCAAGAATTACACAACCTCAATACCTGTCTCTTCAAAAAACGAGAAGGAATGATACTAACTCTTGATGTCTACATTTCTCTCGAGCATCACTTTGCACGACATACTTGGCAGAGAGTAAGAGTACAACCTAACGGATCATCTAATATAAATGGAATTTCAGATACTTCGAGAAAGAGCTTAAATGACTAATGCCAATCTTATAGCCCTCTAATTCCTAGAAAAAAGTAGCATAAAAATGTATGGGAAACAAAATGTCAGCACTTATTCTCCAATTCAAGTGTTTATGAATTTGGGAAATTACAATGGCATATCATCATACTGTTTATCTTTCAATACATGCATTGCCTTGAATTGTTTTTCTGTAACACTTTATATAAAAGAGAATCTTGTTTTCTCTCAAGGGCACAGACTATAGCTTTACTTTCTCTGTATGCCAAATACATTGCTAGGGACCTGCTGGAATCTTATCAAACAATTTTGTGGTCAGATGTCACATATCATGTTTGAATGGTTAAATTTACTTGTTTTTAAAAAAGCTCTCTATATTCTAGGGGGAGAAAGAAGTGTAGCATGCCTGTCATGCTCCCCTCAACACTGCAGACCTTCACCTCCCCCACACTCGCTCTTGAAGGGGTGGGAGCCTCACCCAGAGTGCCACTGCCCTTTCCCATGTCTTGCCTCCCTCCTGACATTGGCGTCTGGTGGTGTCTGAATATGCTAATTTCATCGCCCTTTCCAGCCCAATGCCAGTAAGCTATTTAAAGGGGATGACATCTGTGGGTCTCTTTCAACTATTTAGTAAAACTTCTGACATACCAGTTACCATTCTTCTACTTTCTCTTATCTTTTGAACCCATGTTCTCACCAAGACTTTGATTTACTGTGAATGCCAGGCCTCACTAGCCTGTGATCATATCACGTTATGATACACTCATCCCTACTCACTCTCACTGGAGTTCATCTACCCTCATCTACCAGTTTCTTTCTAGGGGTTGTGGGTGCACTGTTCACAGGTCTGAAGCTGCTCCCTCGTGCTTTTTCCCTTGTCTAGTTGTTAAGCTTCGATGCTCTGAAGCTTCTGCTGCTAGGGTACACAAGGGACCACTGATGGCCTCCAGTGGCCACAGTGCAGCTACTCCACCCTCAAGATAGAGACATGGTTCTCCTGCTTTCCACTTTGTTCCGTGCAATGAACAGCTTTTTCCTAATTCACTACAACCTAGTCAATAACAAGGCTGAAATTACAGGGGGAAAAACCCTACACAAACAAAACGAATTCTGAGACTGAAAATTAGCTTTGCTCTTGGAAACATGCCTAGGGAAAAGGAAAGAAAGGTTAACAGAAAGAGAAGTTTGGATGCACTTTAGTTTCAGTGAAGAACTAGTCAATCTTAAAGAATGTTTGGGAGCTGAAATGACTCTTCAGAGTTTTTCAGAGCTGGGGCTAGAGGACCAAGTCTTTCTACAAATTCATCAACCAGTCACTGATGCAGGTTTCTCTGGAAGGGACCATGACCTTGGGCTACATGATTCTCTTCAACTAAGAATCCCAAAAGGAGCCCGCAGCTGAGAGCCATCTGTCAGCAGCATATCCTGAGTTGGGGGAGAATCTAGGCAGCAAATAACAACATCTATACAAATATCTACATTTTAAATAGGGAATTTCATTGTATGTATTTTCCCTTCTAAGTATGATACCACGATCAATTCTTCCCTTATAAGGTAACTTTACCTTTCTCTTCCTATAAGTCCTAGCTATCCTCTGGGGTCAATTCCAATTCTGCAAATGCCTCACTCCTATAGTACCATGTGTACCCTAGATATTTCCTGAGTATGTGATAATTATCACAAGACCTACTAAACAAAAACTGTATAAATACTTTGAAGATTCAAAGGCTCATAATCATTTTATAGAGCTCTTAGAACAAAGTACACAGTATAGAGATTTCTTATAGATAGCACTCCCTTAAATTCTCATGTAAATAGTAGCTATTATCATTAGGGACAAGCACAATAAAACATATGCTAGCTATTAAACACCAACAAATGAAAGTGTTTCATATGGAAAATATAGGTCATTAATATCTCAGAAAGCTAGGAGAAGTGAAGGAACTTGAAGTATCTTAGAGAACTTAATAGATATGAGAATATCCTCTTCTAATAGTGTCATTGAAAACACATGAGAAAAGAAATACGTACTAATTTCAGAATTGGCTTATCTAAAATTTCCTCAAAGTGTAGCCACTGTTTATTGGTCTCTCTAGATCTAGCAGTATTTATAATAATATCCTCTTTTCATAACTTTTATAAGAACAATCATGTATTTGCTGAGGACTGTCTTAAAACACAATTTAATCCATACTTCTCATTATATATTTTAGGATAATGAAGTAATTAACAGAGAAAAAATATACTGGGTGTCAAAATGATTTTATAGCTATGAGAGTTTTGTGAACTTTCCTAACCATTAAACATCATTTAGACACATTAGCAACCTCTAATATAGGACTTTTCATTATTCAGTCTCAGGGATTTTGTAAAACATAAAAGAAACATACTAAGTTGGTATTTCTATCTGGATAATTGGACTATAATATATTTTTACAAACTTTTCATTGAGGTATAACATATATACAATGCATAAATATTAAATGCAATCACCACACAGATCAAGATCTGGAATATAAATGACAAGATTAAAATGGAAAACAGGCAAGTCCGCAGTTATAATTAATTCTGTTAATTTATATGTTTTTTAAAGGTAGGTTATTAAGTGCAAACAAATTTAGCTGTTTGGGCTCCTTGTTGTATTGACCCTTTTTCATTATAAAATATCTTTTTTACATCTAGTAATACTGCTTGCAGTAAAATCTTCTTTGCCTGATAATATCATAGCCACATTAAGTTTCTTTTTTTGTTGTAATTTATATGGTGTGTCTTCTTTATCTTTTTATTTTCAATTCATGTTTATATTTAAAGTGAATCTCTATAGAGAGTATGTATTTGGATTTTTAAAATCCATTTGTTTGCCTTTCTTTGATGTTTCATTTTTCTTTATTTCAAGTATATTTTATGATTATGCTATTACAGTTGTCCCATTTTTTTCTCCCCTTTATCTCCCTCTGCCTTGCACAACCCTCCCTCCCTTCAGCATCCCCCACCACCACCTTAGTTTGTGTCCATGGGTTGTATGTAAGTTCTTTGGCTTCTCCATTTCCCATACTATTCTTAACCCCATTCCCCTACCATCTATTTTGTCCTTACCAATTATGGTTCTTATTCCCTGTACCATTTCCCCCATTCTCCCCTTTCCCCTTCCCCCTTCCCCCTTCCCTCTACCCACTGATAACCCTCCATGTGATCTTCCTTTCTGTGATTCTGTTCCTGTTCTAGTTATTTGATTACTTTTGTTTTTGTTTTTTTAGGTTCAGTTGTTGATAATTGTGAGTTTCTTGTCATTTTACTGTTCATAATTTTGACCATCTTCCTTTTCTTAGATAAGTCCCCTTCACATTTCATATAATAAGGGCTTGGTGATGATGAACTCCTTGAACTTGACCTTATCTGGGAAGCACTTTATCTGCCCTTCTGTTCTAAATGGTAGCTTTGCTGAATAGAGTAATCCTGGATGTAGGTCCTTGTCTTTCATGACTTTGAATACTTCTTTCCAGCCCCCTCTTGCCTGCAAGGTTTCTTTTGAGAAATTAGCTGATAGTCTTATGATAACTGTCTCCTTTGCTCTCACTGCTTCTAAGAATCTCTCCTTCTCTTTAATCTCAGGTAATTTAGTTATGATGTGTCTTTGTGTGTTTCCTCTTGGATCCAACTTCTTTGGGACTCTCTGAACATCCTGGACTTGCGTGTCAAGTTCCTTCACCAGATTGATTCAGATGTTGGAATGTTTAAAGTCATTCCAGAGGTTCCTCAGAGGTTCCCCATTCAAAAATGAGGAGAGGGGAGCCTCTTCTCATATTTTTTGAGTTCTTATTTCTTCATTCTGTTCTGATTGGATGTTTATTTCTTCATTTTGTTCCAAATCATAGATCTGAGTCCCAGCTTCCTTCCTTTCACCCTTGGTTCCCTATATTTTTCTTTATTTCACTTTATATAGTCTTCATTTCTTCCCTTTTGTGTCCATACTTAATCATTTCTCTGAGCACCCTGATTACCAGTGCTTTGAACTATGCATCTGATAGGTTGCCTATCTCCTCATCACTTAGTTCTTTTTCTTGAGTTTTGCTCTGTTCTTTCATTTGAGCCGTACTTTTTATGTCTTGGCACACCTGTAATGTTGTAAGAGGCAGAGCCTTAGGTATTTGCCAGGGCAGGGCAACCCTCATTGCTGCATTGTGGTGCTGTCTATGGGGGAGGGCTCTGAGAGGGAGCAATGCCACTTCCTGAGCTCTCGACCTACTTTCCATCACTTCCCTCACTTCTTGCCAGAGAATTGTGCTCTTTCAGGTGCTGATCCTGGATGGGTGTACTTTTGTACATTCTGGGACCCTGTGCATCTCTCCAGCAGACTCTCCTGTGAGGCTGGGAGTTTCTCCTGCTGCTGCAACCCCCACAGAGTTTTTGAGCCAGAGGTTTTGAGGCTTTATTTCCCTGCACTGGAACCCTGGGTTGCATGGTTTGTCTTGCTCCCCACTTGTTCCTCCTGGTTTATCTACACACAAATGTAGGACTGTTTAGTCTGTCAACAACCACCTTGCCCAGCCCAGTCCACCAGCCACCACCTTTTCATGTGACCTCTGAGCCATACCTACCAGTCTGGATGAATGTTTCTTCTTTAACTCCTTGATTCCAGACTGCCATACAGTTTGATTTTGTGGCACTTCTGGTTGTTTTTTGTTTTTGACTTTGTTGTTGTCTCTCTTTTGGTTGTGCAAGAAAGCAAAATGTATCTACCTATGCCTCCATCTTGGCTGGAACTCTTAATTTTTTATTTTTCTATTACAGTTGACATACAATATTATATTAGTTTAGGTGTACAACATATTGATTAGACATGAATATAACTATGAAGTCATCACCTTGATAAGTCTAGTACCCATCTGACAAAATAATGTACTTAATGTTCCTGTAACTTTTTATAACTGGCAATTTGTATATCTTTATCCCTTCCCCCTTTTCATTTGTTTTTTTAAATAGTGCCTAGTCCATTTATATGTAATACGTACTATAGCTTCATTTAATAACATCTAAATAATTCTTTTTCTTTGCTCCATATAAGATTTGTTCTTTTTAAAAAATTTGTTTTCCACCTTCTTTAAAATTAATTAAAAATTTTATCTTTTTCCTTTTATTTTTTCTTCTGGCTTGTTTATATTTTAATCCTTTTTCGAAGTTACCCTAGACATTATAGTGTTAATCTTTGCCTTCACACATTCCTCCTAACATTTGTATTTTCATCATTTCCAAACAATGCAATAATCTTACAACAATTCAATTTCATTTACATTTCTCTCAATATTTATGCCATTATCATTATATATTACCTTAATATATTACAAACCACAAAGATATTATTTTTGAACACCAATATCCTTTCTACTTTCTCATATATTCACACTTCCCATTATCCTTTATTTCCTCCTGTAGTTTTACACATCCATCTGAAATACTTTTTTTTTTACTTTAAATAATTTAGACGATATCTTATAGCCTGCTTCTGCTACTAACAATTACCCTCAGATTTTCTTTATCTGAAAATTTCTTACTTCATCTTATTTTTCAAATATTTTTAAAAATACTTGAGTAAGTGTAGATTTACATAAAAGTTACGAAGAGGCTATGGAGACGTTTTCATAGCCTTTACCCAGAATCCCCTAATGTTTAGCATTTGATAGCTCCAAAATTAAAACAATAACACTACTATTAACTAACCTACAGAGTTTACTTATGTTTCCCCATATTTTCCACTAATGTCCTGTTCATGTCCTAGGACACAATCTGAGATAACGAATTGCCTCTAGCATCTTCATTTTTAAAGAATATTTTTACTGTGTATAAAATTCTGTATTGTTCATAGTTTTCCTTTTACCTCTTTAAAGATGTAATTATACTGTTTTGTGAAACAGTTTCTGCAAAAAGTTAGCGATCAGCTTAATTGCTACCACTTTAAAAATTGCCTCTGGCTATTTTTAACCTTTTGTTAATTACATGGATTTTTATTTATTTAATATCATGTGTCTAGATATAGATTTCTTTGTTCTTATTTTTATTTGATGTCACTGAGTCTCTTGTACCTGTGGGCTAATCTCTTCCTTCAATGTTGGAAAATTCCCACATCTTATCTCTACAAATACTGCTTCTTCCCAATTCTCTTTCAAGTCTCCCTCTTGAATTGCAAGCATGTGCAAGTTAGAAATTTTCTTGTCTTATGTCCCTTGTGCTATGATTGATTCTTTTTCATCATTTCTGTTTATTTCAGATTAAACAGTTTCTATTGACTTATCTTCAAGATCACTAATGCTGTCTTCCATTGCATTCAGTTTGATATTAGCCACCTACAGTATTCTTATTTTCAGAAATGTCAATTTTATTCTATTTTGTAACTTCTAATTTTATGCTAAAATCTCACTATTTTTATTTACTTGTTCATCTTTTCCTCTCTTTTCAAAACATATTTACAATATTTTGTAAAAAGTGTTTGTTAGCTATGTCTAATACCTAGATTATCTGGGTGTCTGCTTTTATTGCCTGTTTTGCTCTTGCTAATTGGTTGTATCATTCTATCTTTTCATATTTTTATACATTTTATTATGTGTTTGACATTGTGTAAAAATATCATAGTACCCACTGATGGTGTTATTTTCCACAGAGAAAGGTTATTCTTTTTCCCTCTCCAGCAAATAAGCTGAAAAATTGATTACTTAAATCCAATCAGAAATTTTGCTGAGTTACAGTTTTAATAAAAGGCTATCCACCATTAGCTCAAAAATATTCCTTGGGCATGGGCACCATGGATTTTTGCTTTAGACTCTGGAAAGTCTTTGTCTGTTTAGTCCGGAAAACCTATGGAAGATACTATTCTGTTCATTATAGATTTTGAGCTTAGCCCTATATTTTCCTGCTCCACTCTGCTTCAAATATAGTGTTGTGTCCTGCATGAGGGAACTACCTGAAGTTCCATCTGTCTTTTATAAATTTTGACCCAGTCCCCAAGCTTATATCTCATAAGAAAAAGATACTGTGGTCTTGAGTATCCTCTAGATTCTGTCGATTTTATTATCTTATACAATTGGCAAAAGAAACAAACTTGAAAAAAGCAGCATGGAATGGTGGTTGCCAGGGGCTGGAAGTAGGAAAATGGGCAAGATGTTCTTCAAGGCTACATACTTGCAACTAGTAGCTAAATAACCCCGGATATCTAATACACAGTCCAGGCATTACAGACAATAAAACTGTATCATAAACAGTTTGCTAAGACACTATATATTAATTATTCTCAGCACTAGAAAAAATGATAATTATGTCATGAGAGGTGTTAGCAAATACTACAATGACAAACTTATCATAATATAAATGTATCAGATCAATGCTGTGTGCCTTAAAGTCACATAATGTGACTTATACTTCATAATTGTGTCAATTATACTTCAATTAAAAATAATCTAGTTTTTCCTTGAGTATGACCCCCCCTCTTTAGACTAAGGTTGATCTTTTTCCTGGGCTTTCCCAGAGTTAAAAGTGGCTGGCAATCATAAACTCTTCTAGGAAAGGCTTCCCGCTCCAGAATTTTATTTCACCTGTTATCCTTGTTTACACAATAATTGAATATCTTTCCAAATGCAATTTGTAATTTATCTTATAGTTCAAATTTGCTGCAGTGGAGTTGTTGACATTATATTTAAACAAATAAACATGGGCCTAATTGTTTAAGATCTATGTTAAGAAACAGAATTGTAAATGGCCTTAAAAGCATGTCTTTGGCCTATGATGTTGAAAATCTGGAAGCAGTAATGATACTGTATACAACTCAAAATCATTGGCATGACTCACCTACTCATGTCTAAAGTGGTTGAGATATGGTCACTCTAGAACCTGCCACTCAGAAGGCAATAGCTTCATTTATGTTGGAACTAGTTATATACCTGGGATGAATATATCTTCCACTTTTTCCTGGATGATCTTCATTTATATCTATAATCATTTTGTAACTACAAGTATGCATATCACAGGTAAAATGATAAATGATATGGTCCCACTCCAGTTTATGTATGGATATGAGGCATGAAGAAAGATAACATTCTGATTTGCACTGTATGTCCTCACTACATGCTTGTGTATGTCATCAGATCTTACTATCAACCTACCAGTATATTTGGGTTCCTGAACCATGGCCTGTGTCACTTGCCAAAAACCAGAGCAAAAATATGACTCATATTCTACATATGTCTTTATAATAAGTACCTGCAGCTTCAGAATTTTTTTTGTATCATGTTCATGTCTGCAGCTTTCAAAAAAGCACCAGAAAAAGTTCACTATTGAAGCAACTTTACACCCTTATTGCTAAAATATAGTTCAGTCTTATTAAGATATTTTTATATTTGAGTATAAACTGTTTACTGTTTTAAGACATTTACATATGCATTGTTTTTTTCTTTAAGCATAATATAACAGACACTTAAAAAACAAAGCCAGAAAACAACTTTGGAATTTTTATCATTTTTATAAGCAACATATAAAACAGGTTGCATTTAATTCTCCATGGAATATAGTTTGGAAATGAGGTTGAATTATTTGCAGATAATAAATTTAGCCCCTAAAATATGCTTGGTACACTGTAGAAAATCTTGTTGGTTAAATCACTCCAGCCATCAAGTTTATCTTAAAGTGTCTCAATATGCTTTTGACTGATACCATCTGTTATCTACTGAAAAAATTATTTTCCTTTGGAAGATATTCATCAAATTATAGGTGACATATTTGTTTGAGAATATACTAGACCATCTGGTTCTACAAAAACGGGCTCCTAAAAAATACTGCATCTCATCTCACTTACACCATTTGTATTTTTCAGAAGCTCTTTTGTTACATTCCAAAACAGAAATGTGCAATATTTTTGGCTCCTGGTTAAAAAAAAAGTAAAGAAAACCATTTACAAAGAGATGCCTTAAGCACCATGATATTGTACAGCTATTCACTAAAAGAATAAGGAGGTATACAAAAGAATGGAGTGTGGTGAAGAAAGGGAGGAGGCATGATGAGCTCAATGAATATTTCATATCCTGAAGAGAAAACCATTAAAACAAAGGCCTTCATGAAATTTTCCTCCATATACAAGCTCTTTAGAAGGCCTAGGTATGTTTTCCTATTTGTAATCATTAACTCTAAATTTTCAGTTTATAGACATTCTCCCTTCTCTATTACCATACTGTAGTTGCTATTTGGTGATATAAAAAGTTATTTCTATACCTAGGGGCATTTTTCTATTTATTAAAATAATAAATGAGAAACCTCAGAATATAATCTCAGCTTTGATTTTCTATTTGATTTCAGTAAACTTGCTGACGGTCAAATGTCTTCTGACTGTAAAATGAGCCAGTTTCCCACCAAAATTTATCTACATCAGGTAGAAATCTTTTTAGTAGCTAGAGCGATTTCATCTCAAAGTTTCCTACTATAAATTACTGCCTGCCTTTATCAGTTATTTTTATAAACTCTGGTATCGTACATTCTAATGTAAAGAAAGAAGTATTTTGACTGCTACTTTTTAAGACCTAGTTTTGAGATGGGAAGCTTACTGAACAGCAAATGTTCAATTGTCAAAGGGACACTTTGGATGAGATCCAGAGGGCATCAGATTGCCAACATAACATCTTAGAAAAAAATAAAAAATCTGCATAAGTGTTAGTGTGAGAAATGTAGCAGTTAGGAAAACCAATGCAAATGCAGAGATCTCAGGTTAAGTTCAATTCCATTTCAAATTTCCCAGCAAATGTTAGGACCTTTGGATCTACTTTTATAATTGATGAAATAGATCACTGAAAAAATGAATGCCTAAATAGAAACAATATCCCCTACATTAAGTGTTGCAGAAAAGTCCTTTCATGGTTGGTTCTAAAAATAATATGTTGCCCTTACAGAAATGAGAAGAAGTCTCCAAAAGAAGACAACTGTATTGCAGTTAATAGTTAGGGTCTTGGTGACTAAGCTGTAAAAATAAATGACAAACAGGCATCAGGCCATCCTTAAGAAACCTTTCTGTATTGAGATTATATCATTACTTCAGAAAATTAGTTTCAGTATATAAATATTTCAAGTATCGATTATATAAATATTTATTAATTAGATGTTTATTTGAATTGTGATATTTAATATTCCCGGTTATGATAATACTTGAATAAATTAATTATTATCACAGTGTCAGATAAAATGCAAACAACATTTTACTTCATGCATAATTCTCATTTTCTGAAGAGCCTAATTAGTTGGTAATAACTTATATTTATCTTATAGATCAGATAATAATCATTAATCAGGCTTTCAAGATAAAGAGAATCTTAAAAGCAGCAAGAGAAAAACAGTTAGTTTGCATACAGAGGAGCTCCCATAAAACTGTCAGTTTATTTCTCAACATAAGCTTTGCAGGCCATAAGGATTTGTAGGAAATAATCAGAGGGATGAAAAGCAAGGACCTACAACCACTATTACTTTACCCAGCAAAGCTATCATTTAGAGCAGAAGGACATATAAAGAGTTCCCCAGACAAGAAAATGCTAAACACCAAATAAGTATTATTTGAAATACTAAAGATTTTCCTTTAGAAGAAGGAAAATTTGAAAGTATGAAAAATAAAATGGCAATAAATACATATCTATCAATAATTGAATCTAAAAAACAAACTCAATGAAAAGCAGAACAGGAACAGACTCATAGATGCAGAGAACATTTTGATAGTTGTCAGATGGGAGTTAACTGGGTGGGATGAGTGTGAAAAAGGTGAAGGGATTAAGAGTACAAATTGGTTGTTACAGAGTAGTCATGGGAATGTAAATTATGGCAGGGGGCATGTAGTCAATAATACTGTAATAATTATGTATGTTGTCAGATGGGTATGAGATTTATTGGGATGATCACTTAGTAAGTTATATAATATCTAATTACTGGGATGTACACCTGAAACTAATATAATATTGCATGTTAACTGTAATTAAAAAATAATAATCATTAATATACTGAGATTTTAAGGTTGCAGAATTGTATATATGTGTATAAAACTATATTGAATTAAAATAATGAACATATTAAACATTGTTCATGTAAACTTCAAGCAATGTTACAAATTACCTAAACCCACTGAGTTATTTATATTATTTTAGTAAAATTTTAGAAATAAATGTTTAAATACCAAGTAGATTTACTGTTCTTTATGTCAACTTAAATTGTAATTTTAAGACCCTTAATTAACTTCAATACTTTAAACTTAATTAACTTTAGGACCTAAGGTTTGGAAATGCTTAAGTAATTAAAATAAATAGAAACCCCTACTTGTAACAGATGGTTTGCAAATACCATCAAATAAAAATACTTACCACTCAATAATTTTTACTTATGTACTTTTGTTTATTTGTAAACACATTTGTTCCTCTTAGTATTTAGTTTAAATGGATAAAATTAGTGAGGTGAAAATATTGTATTAAAATATGCTTATAAAAATAATTGCATTTTAAAACTAATGATTTAAGCCTATATATTTAAAATAAAGATATTTAGATCTAGTAAGATTCAGTTGAAAAGGAATTGATGCATTATAGAGAAGTGAGCACTGATTGTCCACAAAGAAAATTGGTCTTTAAGTGTACAGCCTGTATGCAATACAAGGCAATGCAAATATCTTTTGTTTTCTTCATATTCTATATAGATGATGAAAGATTTCTGCCTGGCCGCTGTTACATGTACTGTTAAAAAGGTATTTGAGTCTTGAGCCGCTTTAGTATATTTTATAACTACAAACAATCATAAGCAAACAAGAAAATAAAATCTTTCTTACCTCTATAAAGCTATCATGCCTTTTTTATTATAATCTACTACTATGATTAATAACATAGTCAACACTGGTGATTTCTTGCTCTTGAACACCTGTGATTTTATCCAATGACCATTTCGTTGTTGATCTTCTCCACATGAAACCCTCAAGTTTTAAAGGTGACCAGGTGCTTTTTAAATATATATATAATGTGTATACATATATAAAAAAAAACTTCTCTGATACTCTCTTGAAGCAGAGACTCCCTCTCGTGTTACAGAGGATTGTGCCTTAAACAGGAAGAATACTAGCAGTAGTAAGTTAAGATAGATACGCTTCAGAGTTTCCTTAGTTCAGTGAGAAATAAAAGCTCAACCAAACCTAGATTACTTTCATTTAGGGAAAATGTAATTAAATATGAACATAACTTAGTGATGGTATAACCTTTGAATATGGGTAGAAGTATGTGCTTACATTTATGAACATGTGCTGACACAATGACGCCCAAGAAATCGACTTCTAACAAAATTTTATTTCTGGGTTTTAAACACCCTGGTCAAGATCACTGCTTCTTGCCAAAATGGAGAAACAAGGACCAGTTTTTTTCTCATGTACTTTTAAAAATATATATATTCACTGTTGAGTTGCTTTGGTATATTACATAACTATAAACAATTATAAGAAACAAACAAAAGACATACAAAATATATGAAGGATTTTGAAGATGTTGGGTATCAGGAAATGAAAGACAGTGATCCATGAGAAATGGAAAACAAACGAGGTGAGCTCTGTGATTGCCCAGCCGACTACTTTGTTAGTGTTTCCAGGTTATGGCACAGAAGGGAGAACCACTATTGAGTAAATAGCTTAGAATTCCTTGAAGCGCAAACTACCAAAATTCACCCAAGAAAAAATAAATATCCTAGATAGCCCTATATTTATTAAAGAAATTAAGATTTTACTTAAAAAAACCTTCTGACAAAGAAGTCACAACCCAAGTGACTTCACTGGTGAATTTAACCAAGTATCTGGAAAGATATAGTATCAATTAGTATCAATTCTTCAGGAACTCTTTCAGAAAATAAATACGGAGGAAGCATTGTTCAATTTATTATAAAAGAAAGAGCATTACCATGATATTAAAACCAGATAAAGATATTACAAGAAAAGAAGACTACAATTTAGTATCCGTCAGGAACATAAATCCAAAAATTCAAAAGAAAACTTTAGCAAAATGAATCCAACAATATATAAAAAGTATAATACATCGTGAGTAAGTGAGATTTATCTTGGATTACAAGATTGGTTTATCATTCAAAAAATTAATGAGTATAATTCACCTTATTGAACAACTAAAACAGAAAAACCATCTTGAGGCAGGTTAGTAAGGAATGAGGAAAAGTCCCCGGCAAGTGGGACGAGGAAAGTGAGACAAATGACTGAACAAAGGGCAGGGCAGCTGAGCCCCTGACAGCAGCTGATAAATCACAGCACCCTATCCTCCCTAACGAAGTTGCCTGAAAGCAGATGGTTTAAATTACTATAGTCAGGGAGGTAGATAACAAAAACTAGTTAGATCCAGGCTAATCCATGGCGGAGGTGAAACCGACCAGAGAATGACCCCAAATTCCATTACATGCTCATTTTAATACATCAACATACTTAATGATATACCCGATGCTGTTATGATTAAAAGCAAAAGATCCATAAAAGGTCAAAAGATGGCTGACAAAGCTCTTCTGAGATGTCTTCATCCTTTCCTCAAAAATATAATAAATATTTTGTTGGGATCCTCCCTGGAACCTCCCTTAAAATCCATTTGTATAGAAAAATAGATAAAAACTCTCCGGACAAAGAACACCAGCATGCACTCTTCTTTGAGCAAGCCCGTGCCATCTGCTCAGGCATGTACCTTTGCTTCTTCTGTCCTAAGCTCTAAGGGTTCCAATAAGTCCTGCAACCGAGGGAGGAGTGGGCAGCAGCAGCTCATCCCAGGCTTATCCCCCGATCCTGTCTTCAAGGGCCCTTCCTTTGCCTCACTATTCTGAGCTTCAATAAACTTACTTTTACTTTCAGCTGGACTTAAATTCTTTCCTACACAAGCCAAGAACCTTGTCATTGCAGACCATGCCCAAACAGGACTAGCCTCAGCTCAGACCAGGTCCAATGACAAAATAATATCTCAATAGATGTAGAAGAAGAATTGACAAAATCTATCATCCTTTCCTGATTAAAACTCTCTTAACAAAGTAAGAATAAAAGGGAACTTCCTCAACCTGAATAAGAGCATTATACTTAATGGTGAATGTTTTTACCTTAATATCAGAAATAAGGATATTATTTCTTATTTGCATGATCTCCCCATGTCTAGTTGACATTGTAACAGGGGTAAGAACAAAAATTTTTTAAAAATCTGTATTGTAGAAGAAAGGGCAAAACTATCATTATTCATGGATAATATAATTGTATAAAAAATTAAATGGGATCTACAAAAAATGTGAGAGAACTATAACTGTAACTAGTAGGTTCTCAAAAGAACTTGAGTGCAACTATCTCTAATATTTGCAGCTCAAAACTGATTTTTACATGGGGTGAACTCCAGAAAATTACAATTGTTTTAGTTAAAAAGATGTGGAGATACAGTTTAGTTATTCTAACCACAAAATATCTTTAAATAATCAAACCACTGATGGTGTTTATGCCAATTATGTAAAAATCACATGTGTGGATTGGCCTTGCTGTAAAACTGCTTGTGTTATAGGTCAGATATTATGGGTATTGCCTTTATTGTTTCCCTGTACTGCTCATGACAAGGTGATTGTTTCCATAGTTTCAATATAATTAGATAAACTAAATTTATAATCATAACCATAACAGAAATGTCACACCTGAAAGCTAAGTTCATTTAATCAAGTATGATAAGCCCACACTAAAGGAATTAGAACTGCACTCCATATATGAAGTGTGGTCTGATACCTACTCTGTAACTAGAGTTCCAGCCTTACAGTGAAATATATGTGTCACCATGCCTGAAAGGCCAGATACAGTGATAAACTTTATCAGAGGTATGACAAAGAATAGTGAGTAATTTTTAGATGATGGTGGGCAGTCCTAGAAGAAAACAGCCAGCCACTTATTGATTAGTCTTTTTCCTCAGAGTAGGTAAGTCA
>PVIA01013462.1:0-32038 GCA_004024845.1 Tonatia bakeri | reverse complement strand
CACCTTCTGCATGCTCTGTTCTAATCCCACTAGATCTCTTGGGTGGCTTGGGTGGCTTTTTTAACGAGAGCATAGAGCTTCATAAGGCAGCTGCTGGACAGAGGCGTCCAGAGTTGGAAGGGGCGCTCCAGCAGGCCAAGGGGTCCTCTTACACTGGAGGTGTTTCTGGGAGGGGTTGGACTCTGCCAACTGCTGAAGCGTGGACAGCATCTACAGAGGGGCTGGATGAGAGGCCTCCGAGGTCTCATCCTCTCTACGGTGGGTCGAAGAGGGTGATTACCTGGGCACTCCTTCCATCAAGAGGTGGGGTCTATATCCCTTCCCCTTGAACCTGGTGGGCTCCACGGCCGCTTGGACAATTGAATGCCATGGGAATCATGCGGTGCCAGACCCGCGCACTAAGAGGCTGGCAGCTTCCAATCCAGTCTCCAAGAGCATTTGCTCTTGGAGCCCGAGGCTGCCAAGCAAGACGTCAGACTATTCTAAAGTTGCCATCCTGTTAGGAAGCCCAAACTAACCACAAACACTCTCAGTGAAAAGAGGCGGAGAAAGAAACGCACTCTGATCCAGGCCACCCTGGCCCAGGCACCAGACGTGTGAGTGAAGGAGTCTCTGGTGACACCAGCCCAGCCACCATCCGACCCTAACTTCATGAGAGGCCCCAAGGGAGGACCACCCAGCTGAGCTTGGTCAACCTGCAGAGTCATGAAATATAACAAAAAATTATCCTAATCCATTAAATTTTAGGATGGTTTCTCATACAATAACAGGTCCCAGCCCACAAGCATTAGAGTTTATAATTCTATCAACTACATATAGGAGGAGGATTAGACTCAGTCATAGGTGAATCAGTTAAAATGATTGGAAAGGTCTTAGCAAGGGCTCTCTCTTGGTGGCCTGCCATGTGGCCCCAAATTACATCACGAGAAGATCACTTCTGGTTGACTGGTGATCTCTTTCAAGATCGACAGTTCGGTGGGGGGGGAGGAGAGCACACACCTATTCAGCTCTCCTGTCCCCGACTATGAAGTAAGTTTCTGACGTCTGAAAATGGCCCCTGAGAATGAGGTTTTGGGTGCTCAGAATGACAGATGGATTGAGGGATACACTTGAAATTAAGGTTGTTCGTGAAACCAGAAAACAGCCCTAGCTGGTGTGGCTCAGTCGACTAAGCGCAGGCCTGCGAACCAAAAGGTCATTGGTTTGATTCCCAATCAGGGCATATGCCTGGGCTGTGGGCCAGGTCCCCAGTTGTGGACATGCAAGAGGCAACCAATCGATGTATCTCTTGCACATTGATGTTTCTCTCCCTCTCTCTCTTCTCCTCTCTCTCTAAAAGTAAACAGATAAAAGATTCACCTACACCTTTGTCGATTTCAGTTTGTCGGTTTTATCTGTGGCTGACCAGGAGGGCTGCTTGTCCTCAGCCAAGGAGGAGCTTGCACAAATACTAACATGTTACTGACGGTGGTGACAACATGTTTCATTTCCAACGTCTAAGGACCGGTGCGTCTGCTCCTAGGCAGAGGCAGAAGTGTGGGTAATCAAACACTCGATCCCACCCACTCAGGAGAATTCCACCCTTCCCTGCGCCATGGCACTGCCAGCGTATTGAAAACCAGGGAAAGGGAAACGTTTGGGGCATTCCAGGCTGCAACTCTGAGGGAGGAAATGGTATTCTAAGCGGCAGTTGGGTGAGGTCAAAGTAGAGCAGTTAGTAATTATGATGACAACGGAGACTCCATGAGGGCTCACGATCCCTGCGTTGTGATCAGGCCGTGGAGCTTTGCTGTGAATGTCACATCTCTGGGACCCCAAGACCTTGGTTCAGATCCCAGCTCTGCAGCCTCTTCCCTGAGATGAGCCAGTTGCCTGGACTGTCTGAACCTGTTTCCCCATAGGACTGCTCTGGGCAGTAAGAGAAGTGAAGGGTATGAAGAGCTACACAGTGTCAAGGATAAACATTGGAACATGTCAGCTACTGTGCGTGCCACATTTGGGGTTCTTCGTGGATTGATGTGACTTTTGTGGACTGATCTGGTAGCCCAGATAAGATTACAGTCCCCTTTGTCCCTATGGGAAATGGCATGCTGAATTATATATTGGCAATTATATGTCAGCCAAATCTGGCCTGCTGGCTGTCTGTGTGTAATTCGCAAGTTAAGAGTGGCTTTTTGCGTTTTTTGAAAAAGAATCAAAAGAGGCATAATATTCATGACATGTGAAAATTATATGAAATTCAGATTTCAGTATCCCTTTCAAAGTGTCATTGGAAGACAAACACGCTCATTCAATTCCATATTGTCCACAGTGGCTTCTGCCCTGCAGGGAAGAGCCAGCTGAGTTGAGACAACAGGTGGCTGGGTGGCTCCTGAGCCCAAAAGGTGTACTACCTGTCCCTTAACAGGAAAGGTTTGCCAACCTCTGTTCTAAACAATAAAAAAGGCAACTGACTTCTAAGCAACATATTCAAACACAGCTTTCGTAATCGGCTATTACACCCTCTCTCATGTATATTTATAAATTTCTCTCCACGTGCACCCACGCAAACAATGCATATTCACACACACATATGTGTGGGACAACCTGGACCCATGTGCATGCACGAGTCACCTGCTCTGACCCCCAGGTGGCTCCAGGTGACCTGCCGTCCAAAGGCCTAGTTATTCTGCTCAGCATCCATCCAGCCTGAGTTGGTGGGAGAGCATGGCAGGTAAGTGTGCCTGGCCGAGCTGAAAATGGTTGGCTCTCTCCATACCCTGCTGGGTCTCCAAAGAAATACATGAATATTTTATTGCTTTTTTTTATGGTAAAAGATTTCTACGTTCCTTATGGGCTGGAGTCTTGAAGAACCCGTTCTCATCACAAAATCAGGTGCAGGAACTATTTATCATACATATGAGAATCAACATGAATAAAACCCCCCTTAGGTACTGCTCACATTTCTTTTGCTGCTCACTCTTGGGCTGCTATTAAACTTTAATACATATAAAGTTTGCTGGGTTTTATGGAGCCGAACAGTGAAGGCAGAGCTGCATCATTCCTGGGGGCTCAAGTTCACGCAGGCGTTCAGGAATCTAATGAGGCAGTGCCCTAATCACCATAGAAAGGCACCTAAAAATATTGTTTATGAAAATCTCATATCAGAGACCATCACCACTGAGGGGGGCCTGGGCATGAACTGGTCCAACCTTTTATTTTCGGAGATGAGCAAATTTAGGGTTGGATTGGGGAATGGCTTCCTCCAAGGAAAAGGCTCCTTTGTGGGACAGGTCGGTCTGGAATGCGGGCCCCCCAGCTCCAAGCCCCGGCCTCCCGTCTTGGCTCCCCACGTCCGGATAGCACCCCGAAGCACTGGAGTAACAGCTAATGAGCCTTTTGGGTGTGTGCTTTCAAAATAACACACTGCTTTCCCTTAGCTGTTCAATTTGTCTAACAAACGTGGCCTTTTTATTCCACCTGGTGTGGCTGGATCCTATCCCCCAGGTGTCCTCCTGAACATCGCGGTTGCTGCCCTTCCTGGGCAGCCTCAGGAGCCTGCATGGTGCTCAGGACCATGAGATTTGCCTGCTGTGGGCCTCTCTGCCCATGCTTCTCCCGGCTGTCCCCTGGGTGGGGCCCCTGGAGAGAAGTGAGTCTCTGGAACAGCAGTCAGAGTGTGCCATGAAATATTTAGCTCAGGAATGGAGCTGGGGGATGGACCAGGCGAGAAAGTGCCAGAATGCATGTGAAGGCTGCTGGTTAGGGTGCAGAGAAAGAGCCTAGCCAGCTTCCCTCTCTCTGTAACGAGGGGTATCATCCATGGGGCTTCTGCCTTGTCCTCTTTCCATTTCTCAGATAGGTCACAAGCTCTGTCTGAGCCAGGAGCCCTGGGGCAGGGTGGGAAGCTGGAGGTGCTTGCCAGTCATTTCTCTTTTTAGTTTGGTTTGTCAGAGTTTAAAACAAAATGGTGGGTAGGTGTGGAGATGGAGGGCATGAAGACAAAAGACAGATAGTCTTTGAATAAAAATTGATTTCCTGGGGCCGGAAGCAGAAGAGCATCTGAGCATCAGGGGGGTCAGCACTTTGCTTCCTAGAGGGGAGGGGCACCTCCCGAGGGGCGCGGCGCGGCACGCCCAGCCTCACTGCGGTCCCCCGGCCTGCAGGCGTGGAGTGGGAGCAGCAGCCCCAGACCTGAAGGGACCAGTAGACTGGGACGAAGTGTGTCTCCATGGCAACCAAGTGTGGTCTGATGACTCACAGCGGTACACGCTGGGGAGGGCTGGGGGTGGGGGCCCTCCAGCACCCTGGTGCTAGGAAAAGACCCTCTAGAGCGGGGGCAGGGGAGCTCTGAGAGTCGGAGAAGTTGATTTTCCTGCCTATGTGATGGCATGAAACAGTCACGGTTCGAATGAAGCTTCTTGGAAGCAAATAGAGATTTGATACTCATTCCGCACCTGAGTCTGTGTGACCTGTGATTCATTCCTTCTCTCTACATCTGAAAAACAAAAATCTATGTCTTCCCCATGAGTTGTCCGATGCATACTGAGTGTCCAGGCGATTGTGCATGCATCACCTATTGTTTTGATGTAGGCACTGTCTGAGTTCTACGGCTCCTGCCAACGGATGGGCAGTTTATATCAATATGCATTTGCATTTCTTCTCTTCTTGGCTATTTTTTAAAACCAGGTTTTGAAAAACACCGAGAATTACTATACAAGCCAACACACCCGATTGTACATGGCAGAGGTTTAGACTTGCAGGCAAGCCTTTCTAAGAGCCTCTTCCTTGATACTTTAAATTATTAGGACCCTGGTCAAGTTCAAAGCCCAGCTTTCATTCAAAAGAACAAACCTTTGTAACCAACAAGGCATTTCGGGTGTAAACAGGTCTCACATGGTTTGTTCCCCTGAAGAGGGGCTGCCGAACTCTTTTGTTTTCAAGGTAGGTCCCTTGCAGCCCTCTCGGAGGGAGAACACAGCAGAGATGGTGGGAGCCGTGACTCCCCAGAAGGGCCGGAGCCGAGGTCTTGCTGAATGAATGAAGTTGATGTGGGAGCAGGAGAACTCCCGGGCAGAGGGGAGGCGCGCCCGCACGAGTCAGGGTGTGATTTGTCCTCACACTCCCCTGTGTTCGTGAGGCTGCTGGTGCAGAAGGGCTTCGGGCACGAGTCGGAATGACAGAGCCCCATGGCCACTCCTTAACGCAGCTCGCATCTACGTTGAGAAATCTCGAGAGTGTGCG
Source organism: Tonatia bakeri (assembly GCA_004024845.1). NCBI lineage: Eukaryota > Metazoa > Chordata > Mammalia > Chiroptera > Phyllostomidae > Tonatia > Tonatia bakeri. The sequence goes on along the minus strand of PVIA01013462.1, from coordinate 26,815 downwards.
TTCTCTCACGCTGAGCTGCAGCACTCCCTGAAACGTGCTGACGCCTACGAGCAAGAATTTCTTTTTACGGTGCACTTTCATCCGCTTGCTAAAAATGCAGTTTTTAGTGTACCTCTGCCGTCGCAAAAATCAATTCTGATCATCCAAATCGTGATGTAGTGACTCGACCCCCAACTGGAGGGTGATTTAAGCCAAAGATTTTGGCAACCTTGCTTCTTCCCTTGCCCTAACTTTCACGAAAAAACAGTGGCTCAAAAACAGGACAAAGCCAACTTCCTCCCTGGCCGGCCTCCTGCTGAAAGTCGGTGGGTCCCCGATCTCAGTTCAAAGCCAGGTGCTGGGCTGCCGGCTTTCTTCAGCTGCGCCCTGGCGCTGCCCGTGGTCTGTCATCTCGGGCGAAAGGCCGAGCAAAGACAGCGCGGAGCTCTGAAAAGGAAAGGGCTATTTTAATGTCTCAGCCCTACAATACTCACATTCCATGGACAGACCTGGCCTGATTTCATCTTGAGTTCATAAAGTCCAACCTGACTTTTTCTGTTCTTATAGGCGGTTTTCACTTTGGCTCTGGAAAGAGACCACGAATGAACCAGTTCAACCGAAGACGGGATTCTGAAGGGTTTGGGGACATACATGCCACGAGGGTGACATTTCTGTTTAAACAGCACATTGGGTATACCAGGTAAAAAGGGATTTGGCCCCTGCGGCCTTGAGCGCCGAGGCAAATGTTAGAGTCCACGCTGCCCAGCGTGTCTGGGGCAGCCTCAGGCCCCTGTCCCTCAAGTCTGGTCTTTACTTCCATTTCTCCTTACGTGGCTTCGAGGAAACAGCCTCTTTCGTGCACTGGGCCCTGCCCTTGGCATTGATTGGCCCACGTGACCGTGTGGCGGGACACACATTAGCTCCCCTGGGCTCCACCGTTGGCTGTTAGCAAAAGTGGGGAACCCCTGGGGGCTCTGTTCTCTTTTTTTTTTGCTCTCCTCTCCCTCCAGAGCAGCCCCTGCATGTGGGCCTCTGTTCCAGCCCCTCAAATGCCCTTCCCCCGACAGAACAGCCTGGGGGAGTTGAGCTGAGTGAATGGACGGTTTGCTCCGGGCGCTGCAAACACTCTGCTCCTCCGTCTGCTTCCGCTCTTGCCCTTTCAGGATATTGTCCATCTGGAGCTGACACAGGTTAAGCAGGTGTTAAAGCAAAACCACCTTTCATTTTAGTACAAAAGAACTGAGGACTGGGGTGGAGGCACTTTGGAAGGTGATCTCATGTGGTTAATACTTCAGTTCAGTTCCAATCTCTGTCCGTGAGAGAAACCGGGGAAATGCCAGGAGGGTGGGAGGCAAACCTCAGTGAAGCTGGGCTGAGGTCCTGCCTGGGCTCTTCCAAGCGTCCTCCCCAGTGCCATGGCCACGCTCCTGCTTAGGAAGAGGAGCTCTGTCTGGCTTCCTGTGCATAGGTGGTTGTCCTATAAGCTGTGGCTTTTGATGGTGGTGTCTATGGGGTCGGTGTGCATGCTCACCCCTTCCCTGCCCCCCTCCACCATTCCTGGGGGCCTGCGTTCCACACACCACCGTCCCCAGGGCCAGCTCCTGCTGCTTTGGTGCCCATTGCCCTCTGGTTCACGCTGTCCTTCCCTCTTGCTTCTGCTTGTGCCTCCTGTCCTGTGTTTCACTCCCATCAGTCTTGGCAGGCCTGTCTCCTCCGTCAGGCTGTGGCTGCTGGTGTGAAGAAAGCCTGTGAACTGTGTCACGGTCGCCTCCATCCCTAGGTTTCCAGCCTGGCCACGCCCTGTCCGCCATGTGGCTGTCTGGGCAATGTCTGCGGAATGGGGGCATCGTAGTGGCACCATCATCTGATGTTCTCTCTGTCTTGTCTTCTGTCATCAGGCTGTCACATCACTATGTCCTCTCTCACCCCATTTGCAAGATGTCTTCCTGTCACCACCTGTGGCATGCCAGAGGACACACCTGTGCTGAATGCCTGGGCTTTGGGAAGCACCCATGATTTCCATGTCCCACTGTGGCTCTGAGAGTGTCTGGGAACCCTCTCCGGCTCCAGTTACATGCTTGGCACAGGGGATCATGTGAGGCTGTCTCAGGGCCACCTGCCCTTTGCTCAAACAATTCTCCTGCTGCTGGGTCTTGCCAGATGCCAGGGACTCTGGGCTCTTCCTGCCTCTCTGAGGTCCATAGGTGGGCTGGTGTGCCCTACACCTTCTGAGGCTCCAGGCTTAGTGCAGAGTGCAGGGCCCTGATTAGGAGACATTTTCTCTGCCTCTCCTCTTACTCTTTCTTCCTTCTGGAGTAGAAGAAGTTCACCATCTCAGCTTCCATCACTTCCGTCTTGTGCCCTGGCCCAGGCTTTTGAACTCCAAAGGTCAAAACTAGCCTTTGTTTTGTCCCAGGTCTGCTTTCCCCATAGGCCACAAATGCTACAGGGGTGGGGACTCTTGGGAGTGGAGTCTCCCAATGCCAGACCTGGTGACAGGGCCCTGTGAGGGTACCCACTGCACAGTATCCTCACTGACCCCGCTATTTCTGCTGTCTTGGCCACTTTCTTTGGCCTCCTTTCTTCTGTGGCTGTGTCGTGCTTCTGATGCGCCCACCCACAGCCTTGGCCTCTGAGGTCATTGGAAGCGAAGCAGAGGCCTCCCTCCTTTGCACAGGTCAGAGCCAGGCGCCAGTCCTGTTTCTCCCCAGAGTTCTTTCTGAGCTGTGTAGCCAGGGGCTGTTTCATTTACCCACAAATTTTTCATTTTTATTATTTAAAAAAAACACTTAATGTCCAATTATGTAGATCCAGAGCAAGTCAGAGCCATGGTAGGTGAGCGTGGATCATCTCTTCCTCAGCAAATTCATCACCTGGGGCACCGGTAGGCTTATGTTATGAATGCTTTATTACTTTTCCTTTAAAAATGCCTCCAGAGAGCCTCCAGTGAATAGAGCACAGCCCTTCGATAAAAGTATTTACTGCCCCATTTGACGACGAAGAAGCTAACTGGCTTTTTTAAGGTCTTATAGCAGAACTTATAGTGGCAGAACTTGGGCTTGAATCCAGGACTCTGATTCCAGAGATAGTGACCCAAAGAACCTAAGACCTCCATAGCTGGTTCTGGAGCATACGGTAGGTGTTCAGCAAAGTTAGCTTCATTTCTTACCCTCTTCTTCTTTGCACCGTTCCCATGGGCTGAGCACACACTTACAGCTAAAACGATCTACATCCCTCCACTTTGTTTTATGGCGATGGAAAAATGTTTAGCCATCCATCCACTCCACCGCTGTTGAAAAATAGTAACGGGATGATGTTCCCCCTGGCAGCTGTCTGAGCCTGATATTTAAGGAGCATCCAGTTCCAAAGAACTGCCCTTTAAAAAGAGATTAGAATTGCATATCTGCCGTGCATGAACTGGAAGATAAACAAATGCTCTTTCCTGCCCAAATATTTCCAGCTTTTGCTTTATGGTATTTCTGATGACTGGAGGCCAATGTGCTATATACGCAGCATTGGAAGGACTTGGGCTCATCCTGTGAGCCGCGGACTACGTGAGGGTGTGCGTTTCAGACTCCTGAGCGTCACTTTTAGTTTCTGCATCAGCCTTTCAGTTGCAAATGACTGAAACTGAGCAAATAATACATTAAAAGGGGACTTTTATTGGCTCACTAATCAAAACGTCCCTCGGTAGACTGTGCCTCAGGTGTATCTAGATCTAGGAGTTTCAATGGCATCATTCTCTCCTCTGTGTCGGTATTGTTCTGGCCTGGTGGCTTCACTGTCACGCAGGCCCTCCTTGCGGTGGCATGGTGATTACTACACCAATTAGCAGCAGCCAGGGCACGCTCACAGAAAAAATGAGCTCTACTTCCTAATAGGTTTGCATATAATCACAGAATTGAGTCTCATTGGCCAGGCCTGGGTCACATGCCTCTCTCTGGATCCCAGCAGTGAGGTGGGTCCACCAAAACCACTCTGACTTGCTAGTGAGCAGGGATGGTTCCACCAAATAAAACCAATATTCTGTTACCAAAAAAAATAGTTTGCATTGTTGGCAGACAAAAAAAAAAACAACAGGTGACCACTACGACTATATCCCTTACCACTATGAGATCACAGAGGATTTGAGATAAGAGTTTGTTGATTGCTTTTTATCACCAAAAAAAGTCCACGTGCAGAAATTCAAGGGGATAGAAAGAAGAGGAAGCCTGGTCCCAGTTTGAGAAATGGAGCTGTGGGTGGGGGAAGAGAAGGTACTATGAGGTCGGACAGATTCATTTCTGTTCCTTGGAAATACAGAGGCAAGGTGGCACATCTCCTGCCCCTGGGGAGCTCAGAGTTGGGCACAGAGTCAGAGCCGCACACCTCTGGGACAAAATACCTCCACATGACAAAATCCCTTTCACATCAGTCACTTTCTCCTTAGCCCTTTATTCAGTGAATGTTTGCTGGGATCTATCGTGTATGTGGGGAGGGGTGCGGGTAGGACCGGGAGGTGGACCGGGAGGACCGAGGAGGACCGAGGAGAGGCAGAAGCCAACTCCTGCACTGAGGACTGTGCTCCTCCCACATTTCCCAAGTGCTTTGTTCACAGGCGTGTCCTGTTCCTACACATAGTGACAATGGGAGCCTGTCCACGTGCGAGCCATTTGTGGACGCGCTCTGCCCGCCTCTGCCGCATGTGCGCTGTTAGACTCCCTGTGCTTCCCACAGTGGGAGGGTGTGATCCGGTGGGAAGGCCTGGGTTGGCAGCCTGGTCCTGCCACGTGGTAGCTGAAGAATGCCGGACAAATTGTTTAAATTGACTGGACAGCTCATCTGAATGTGGGGTGGGGTGGGTCTCTTAGGGTGTTTTGAGAATCAAGCAAGATCATGTAGGGGAGCATGCAGAGTGCTAGTTTGTTCATTAAATGGTTTTGTCTTCTGATTTCATTGGCAAGAAAGGGAATTACGGCCTAGCATCAGGTAGGTTTGGGGAAAAAATCTGTCTTCTTAAATTTTGTTCATTCTAGAAGACTGGACACATGGGGACAAAGGTTTGGAAACGGAATATGGTGTGGAATAAAAAGAATAAAAGGAGGTAAGATCAGAGTGGTATGTGTTTGGCCCACAGGTGATGACAATTGCAAAAGCAATAACTACCATTTTTTTAGCTCACACTGTGAGCCATGAACCCAGCTACATCTTTTTCGTGTCATCTCATGGAATCTATCAACACGCAGTAGGGACCCTGGTCACCACCAGCCTCGTGAGTCAGCAGGTTGGTCTATTACTCTCATTTCATGAATGAGATCCAGGAAGGAGGCACAGACAGATAAAATCACATGTCAAGACCATGTAACTAGTAAGCAAGGGACCCCAAATTTTTAACCACTATGCACCCTAACTCCCCAGCTGGAATTATTAACATAAACACAGATTCTTGCTGTATTTGTCCTTGTGGGGGTTCAGATGGTTCTTACTCCTCAAAAATCCCCCCAGTCCCCTGACTTCAAATGGTCAAATATGTGCTATCTTCAAATAAGAAAATTAATGATAGTACACCTCCAAATAATTTTTTTTATTTTAGAAATTAAAAACACCCTTAAGAATGGTCTCCTAATTGTAGCAACGTTACAGCCTGATTCGTTAAGGATGAAAACTCATTTACAATTCAGCTGTCAAATGACAAATGATTACCACCATTTTTATGGCTTTATATTTGCCTAACAAATTTGTCATGTGATTACCCTACATAAGAACATCATTTTTAGGATGTACAGTCAAAATAAGGTCTCTGGTAGAAGAGGCTTACAATTAGATGTTTTTACTATCTGGTTTATATAAACTATCCATCACTGAAAACCAAGTTTCCCCTTTTGTTAACCAGAGCTCAGTAAATCAGGGTAGGACCCCGTATTTCCAAAACCTGACTCTTTGTTGCCCTCCACTGCAACGTTAGAAAGAGGGAAAAAGCGGACGTAGAGAGGGCCTATCCTTTAGCTTGACGACTCATTGGTTGAAATTACTTGGGCGCCCAACACAAGCTTGTCGGGATTATAAAAACAGCTGGTCTTCCCAACCACCCAGGGAGTCTGGGCCTTGGTTTAAACAGAAGGAGGGCAACCTGAGAATGAGGACTTACTGGTGACCGGACCAACATGTCCCTGATGGAGTGGGGGTCAGGGAAGCCTCCCAGACAGAGGCTGGAGGTGGGGCTGCTGTGGCAGAGGCCGAAGACCAGCAGATGCCCAAGGAACGCCCGAAGGGACCGCAGTGCGCTCCTGGGCTGCCCTTCCGGAAGGCAGGGAAAACCTGACCCAGGCAAAGGGTTGAAGAAGCAGTGTGCCTGGAGACTCCCCGAGGAGGTGGCTTGGGCATCACTGCGGATTATCGAACAGCAGAATCAAACCGTAAAGGGCTCTTTTCTAAGCCACCGCATCGTGGGTGATATTTTGGAGCATTTTTGCTCCTGGGGCTGATTAGGAAGACAAACTTGGCAGAGACTGTACTCCAGATCTGCCTGCTTTCCACTCCTGAGAGAGGCACTACTTCTCTGGGGGTGGGGGTGGAGAAGCCTGTCTGCCTGATCACCTGTGAAAGGTGCGGTTGGGAGAATGAAGTCTCAGTGGTCAAGTCCAGGTGAACTTGTACCTCTCTGCAAGTGCCGCCATAAACATGAGTAAGGCCCCCTGCTGCTTGACTGTATCTCCGCCATAATTTCACTCATAAACCCAGCGAGATGGATCTGGGGAGAGAATGTGCCAACAATTAGAGGAAGCACAGCCCAGGCCCCGGCTGGCGGTGACCTTGGGTGTGAACCTGCACTTCTCTGGGGCCGTTTTCTTGCCTGTGAAATTAAGGGATTGGATGGAGTGGATTGGTGCTCGGTGCGCCTTTCAGTGGTTCATAGCATGCTGACAGTCCAGTGTCCTGAGCCTTCCTCATGTACCTAAGGCAGTGGCTCTCAAATGGGGGTTCTCAATGCCACCCAGGGGACATCTGCCAGTGTTTGGAGACATTTTTGGCTGTTGCACTAGCCAAGCTAGCGCTGTGATGAATGCTGCTGGTATCCCATGGGCAGAGGCCAGGGATGCTGCTGAACGTTCTGCAATGTGCGGGACGGTCCCCACAACACAGTTTTCTAGCCCCAAACGTCAATGGTGCTGATGCTGAGAAGCCCTGCTTCAGACCATCAATTAGACAAATTCACACCATCCCTCCAAGTTGACACATAAGCACCGGGCGGGTCCTGCATAAACCCCCTGCTCGTGTCCCCTGGACATCCAGCAAGTCATCTTCAGAACTACGTCTGTGTGAATTCCCAGGCAGAAAAATGCCTCGTGAATCTGATGGCATCTACGATGAAACCTTGATGTGAATACACATTTGCACCAGCAGGAAAGGGCCGCGTGCCCTCCGCGCCCCTTCCAGGAGGACAACCCCGCCTTGACCCCCCTTACCGCCCCCTGACGCATTCTTTGGTGGCCTCCTCCAGCTGCCTGAGTTATGCACAGAGGCTAAATGGCTTTGTCCCAGTCTTCAGAATCCTAATGTTTAAACTTATGCATTTATTTATGCCGAATGCAGCCTTCCACCCAGAACATTATGAATTCTTCTTTGGGAGCCTTGAGTGAAATCAACCTCCCCTAGTCTGGCTTTTAATATGTGATTGTCAAAGCTGCTGGCTTCCACTCCCTACATTAACGAGACCTGACTTTGTGGATCATTTAATACTTATCCAAACTATTTGACACACAGATAATGACATAATCACTCAGTCCCTCGGCCCCGACATGGTTGCATAAGCACCCACCAGCTTTGAAAATCTCCATTTTCCAGAATATGTTGTCAGTTAGTATAATGTATTCCGGAGCATAGATTTCTTGCCAAAATAATTCTGCCCAGTGAATGATAAATGTGTTGCGATTATTTCTTCAGCCTTTGTGAAAGCATACAGTAGGGATAGTGTCTTGAAAGCAACACACAGACCAGAGGAACACAGTGCTTCTTTGTTTAGTTCTGCCATATTTAGAATCTGTTCCCTAAATTCTTTCCCCGGACTCTCTTTCACTAGATTCTGCTCCCTGCAGCGACCGGCGCTGGCAGTGGAAGGCAGCGCTCAGCTAATACGTTCTTCTTGGCTCCAGTCTGTGTCTCTCTTAGTTAAGCCCACAAGAACTTAATGAACTGTTGTGTCTCTCCTGAGTAAAGGTCATTGTAGCTCAGGTTTTAAAGTAACCTCATCTTTCAAAACTGGCTTGACGAATGGAAAAATCTGGAGCCCCAGATGTCTGCTATTTCTGGCTTCCACCAGAGTGACTGGGAATGAGTATCACACGCAGCATGGAAACTGGAATGGCCTTGAAGAGGCCACAATACAGAGGCTACAGTACACAATGTTTCATTAAAAATGTAAATGGTGCCCTGGCTGGTGTGGCTCAGTGGATTGAGTGCAGGCCTGAGAACCAAAGGGTCGCCTGTTCGATGCCCGGTCAGGGCACATGCCTAGGTTGTGGGCCAGGTCCTCAGCAGGGGGTGCATAAGAGGCAACCACACATTGATGTTTCCTTCCCTTTTTCCCCTCTGTCTAAAAATAAATAAATAAAATCTTTAAGAAAATGCAAATGGTCAGGTTGTAGAGTACTGGCCAAAGTTCCCATTAAGGGAGACCATCAAAGACCATCCCAGTCACCACGTGTCTTGACCACCAAAGAGACATCTTGGGCTAGTTAACTTCTCCATCTACAAGGCTTCCCCAGGCATCAAACGCAGATGTTGGTCTCCTCTGGTAGCTAAGAATTATCCTGATTCTCCCATTCCCTCCCTCCGCACCTCCCCATCCACCACCAGGAGGGGGATGTGGGTCTGCGTCCGATTCACATCCTGAAGCAGTTTACTTCTCCCAGCCCCACGACTCCTGCGGGCCGCCATCTGTCTTTGCCTGCATGTCTACAATACCTCTGTCCCTCTAATCCTCTTCTCCACCACAATCCATTTCCACACGGCAGCCAGAACAATCTTTTAAAAATGTAACTCGGTTCCTGTCACTCCTTGCTTAAGCCCTTCAGTGACTTCCTGAGTGTTCTAAGAATTGATTCCTGAGGGCCACCAGGTGGGCTTGCCAGATTTAGCAAATAAAAATACAGGACACCCAGCTAAGTTGAATTTCAACAGCAAACATTTTTTTTCCTGTAGTATAAGTATGTCCCATGTGACATTTGGGACACATGTATACCAATTCGACGTTCATTCGATATTCCATGTTAAGTGGATGTCCTGTATTTCATCTGGTGACCCTCCTTGTAAGCTGTGGTCTGGCATCTGCCTACCTGTCTGACTTATCTCACACCCCTCTCCCTCTCACTTGCCCCAGCAGCTTTGGCCTCAGATGTTCCAAGTCCTGTGTGACTTCTGGGCCTTTGTGCCGTGACTCCCTCTGCCTGGAATGCTCTTCCTTTAGCTCTGCGTGGTGTGCTCCCTGTCACTCTTCAGGTCTCAGCTCCAAAGTCTCCTCTGCAGGCAAACGCTCCTTCCCCATCCTTGGAGCTTATTACCATATCACATTGTTGGTTTATTTCCTTTCTAAGGTAAGTATGCGTTTATTTTTTGTCTGCTTGCCTGCTTTTGGCCTGACTCCTCTACAGAAGAGGAGCAGGGCTAAGTCAGCCTTGTCTTCAGAGTCTGACGCAGACCTGGTGTGTGGCAGAAGCTCAGGGATACTTCGTGCATGAGTGAATGTTTATCTTTTTGCTCTTGGAACAAGATCCAGTCTTTCCATGGCATAGAAGTCTCCTTGCCTTTCCCGTTAGTGTCATCTCCAATGGAGCCTTTCCTCAGGGAGCCTCGTGTGTGCAAAGCCTGTGGCAGTGTCACCTGCTGGGGGTGAGCCGGGTCACATTACACGCCTGTGGACGGCCCCTGTTGGTTGGTGGAAAGACTGTGAGTTGGGTGATAGAAGGATCAGAGCTTCAGTCCCAGCTATGACTTTGGCTAAGTCATATCTTCTTTGGGCCTCGACTTCCTCTCCTACGTTACAGGGAAAGGAGACCGAATTTTCAGGAATGGAGTGAAAAATTATAGGCAATGGTATGTGTAAGCCACCAGTGTGGGGTCTGGGGCAGAGCTGACCTTTAATGAGAAGTTGCTGAACGAACCAATCACTGAGGGCTCTCTTGAACACCTGGGTGGGACGCTGTGCTTCAGAGGTGGTTAAGACCCTCCCCGCATCCCAGCATCTCCTGCTGATACTGCCCACCTCTCCTTTCCCATGGCTCTGTTCACCTGGTCTCTGTCCTCCTTGTACCACATTCCCACTGGTCCCAGTGAGTCCTTGGCTCCGTTTGTCCAGCTCTGTCTGGGGGACAGAACAGGCAGGTGTTGATCCCGGACAGACCCTGCCTGTGTCCTGCGTGCCCCCAGGTTGGTACTCATTCCTGTCTGATCAGGTTCAGCTCCTTAAATATCCTCCGGGCTGGATCTGCCACAGATGTTGCCGTTGCCATGGTAACTGTTATGGCCGAGATTTTCCTCAAACTATGAAGACAGCACAGCAGAGTCCAAAGAACAAATGTAATTAGTCTGCGCCAGGCTTGAGGTGCTCCCATAAACGCTGGGCGATGCGAGCCCAGACCCTGGGGCCTTTAACCCCCTCTGGTGATGACCACAGATGTCCTGGCTGGCGGAGAGAACTTCTACTGGAACCAGGAAACTCACTAGGTTATTGTCATGCTACGGTCAAAAATGATTGTCTATCTAGTAGGGAATTTTCTCTGAAAGTCTGACATTGTTTCATTAAACTCTTGAAGTATGTCTGTAGTTTATTGCTGTATCTTTAACCCTGGTGCGGCAATTTTAAGACGTGCCCTGCTGCTCTGGCCCTCTCACTCCCTGGGGAGACAGTATCTCCTCTTTGCGACTAGGGAGCCAGTTTGGTGTTAGTAACGTACTTGTAACCCACGGACTAGAGTGGAGGCGCCTTTGCTGCTCTGTGACATCCGAGGCTGTGTTGTAAAAGGCCTCGCTGGCCCTGGTTTTCGGCGTCTTGGTTATCCTGTGACCCTGAGCGCCCTGAGGCCACCATGCCGTGGGGAAGCCCAAGCCACTGAGGAGATCATATGTCAGTGCTTCAGCTGACAGCCTCGGCTGAGGTCCCAGTCAGCAGCCAGCATTTGTCATCAGACATGTGGCACTGGCAGAGGTCCCCAACCCCCCAGTCATCCAATTGCAGAGCCAAAAATCCCCCTCGAATGCTGTATCTTCCCTGCAAAGTCTCCAGACAGCGTGAGGCCGAGACAAGCTGTTCTCACTAAGCCTTGCCCGGATTCCTGACCCATGGCATCTGTGAGCTTCATGCAAAGGTCACAGCAAGCGACAGTTTTGGAGCACGAATCTGTTGCACAGCTATCATAACTGGAACGGACAGGCTGGCTTTCACTGGCTGTCTTGGGCCACCTGAAATTCAACTTGTCCAACGTGGTGCCCATGACTTTGTCTCAAACTGATGGCTTTGCACCAACACCCGTGGGCTCTCCTGGGGCAATATGCCCAATGTCGATAAACCAAAGTCCTCCAGCCTCAGGCATAGTGGCTGCTTTGGGGACCCCTGCAGTGGTGTGGGGAGGACGAGGAGGCGAGCAGCCTGGGGGAGGCATGGCACCGTCAGGGACAGAGGAGCTGGGTCCGTTTGAGGGGGCTCTAGGGAGCGTTTTGCTCCATGTGCAGGACTTGGAACCGTCCTTGGACCTGCAGAGCCCTCCCTGGACTCCAGAGTGGAGTGCCCGTGGGTGTCATTGTCGACTGAACTCCATCAATGCGCAATTCACTGCCCCGGAGGCTTTCAGTTAAGAAAAGAAATATGGTTTCAATTTGGGGCAGAAAAGACCGCCTTCGCTCAAATGGATTCTGCTGGGTGGTGTCCGTTCCAGCCAAAATCTCGCACGCACTCTGATCTCCTCTCAGAAAGAATTTGGTGCTGTCGGTGTGGTCCCCGGTGGAGGCACTCACTACATATTTAGCATTCGGTGCCTGGAACACAGACTCGCAGGTCTTCCGGCGTCGCTCTGCAACTTTTGTTTCCATAGAAACTAATGTTTATGTTTATGTCTATGCAGACTCTGTTTCTATCCGATTTTCACTTCTCAGAGCAGCTGTTGTAAGTCATTTCACCAAGATGGACGTCAGCAATAGGAAACAAAGCCCCCATTCTACTGAAATGAGCATTTTAGCCAGCATCGTTATGGGCTCCAAAGTCCGAGCGGTTCAAAACGAAAATAAAAGGGGTTCGGGGAGGGATTTCAAGCAAGCTGCGTGGTCCAGTGAGCTAGTGAGCTAGGATGGATGTTCCCACAATTAAATCCCTGCTCTGCAAATAAGCAGCGGCTCCATTGACTGCTGTCCCCGGGGAAATCTAAATGCAGCGCATTTTTAAGTGCCAATCTGTGCTCCACAGCCAGAGGATAGAGCAGCTAAGTGGCATGAAAACCCATGTTCAGCAAGGGGCACCTCCTTCATGCAGATGCACTGAGGGCGGTGGCCAGGAACTGCCTCCAGGGTCCTCTCTAGGGCTCCCCTGTTTGCCGAACTGCCTCTGGGAACAGTAAGTTCCCATCCTCCCTTGCAAAGCTGAGGCCACTGTCAAGTGTAACAGGCAGCCCGTGCCTCTCTTCTCAATCTTCTTTCCATTCGTTTGGTCACGACTGACAATTTCCTGTATATAACACATGGTCTTCGTTTTCCACATTTTGTTCATCCGGTCAACAAACACGGTCTGGCCATCAGGCCCCTGACGCCATGTGTGACGGTGAGTGATGACAGCGAGAGGCAGAATTCATGAGCACTTACGGCATGTCAGCGAGGGTGCACGATGCTTTACGTGGGTTCCTCACTTGGCGCTCCTGACGACCGTCCAGGCGAACAGGACACCGAGCCTCGTGAGTACGTCGGAGGAGAGGAAGGCACAGGAAGTAATGTGCCGAAGCTCCCACTGGGGTGAGGGGCAGGCGGGGCTGGGACTCCGAGGTCTGTTGTCATCACTACCATAATATCCTGCTCTCATCGGCCTGCCCTGAGACGTGTGGGCCACTGGGAGAGACAGGTGTCTAAACAGTGATGATGGCCCACGATGTACAGCGCTAGCGTCGTATCCCCACACGCTGCCAGGGGAATGGAAAGGCAGGACTGACTCTGCCCGGGGGAGCACAGCAAGGCTTAAGAGAGGCAGGTTGTACCAGCTGGGTCCTGAAGGGCGACTGAGAGTTTCTCAGGCAAAGAAGAGGAAATGCACCCCAAGCGGAGGGAGTAACGCACCGAGTGGCAAGCTGCCTCCCCTCTGTGGTCTGCTCTCTGCTGATTTCCTAGGTAGCATTTTTTTACTTTACTATTTTATTTTATGTCATGGTGGGAAAAGTATGCATCACTGAAAACTGACCTCTTCAACCATTCATTCCCACGGGCCAGTGTGGGGCGTTCAGTGCGCGCACGCCGCTGTGCACTGCCACCACCTCCCCTTCCCGCACTTTGACCTCACCCCGAACAGAACCCGTGTACCTGTGAAACAGTGACCCCCACACTGCCCTCCCCTCAGCCCATTGTCACCACTGCTCTGCTTTCGTCTCCAAAATTTGGTGATGCTAGCCGGAATCATGCAGTATTTGTCCCTTTGTATCTGGCTCACTTGACTTAGCATCACACCTTCAACCCGGGCTGACTCTGGAGGGCTCGGTTTTGTGCTTTTCCAGGGGTGTCCGACCTTGTGGCATCTCTGCGCCACACTGGAAGGAGAGTGGCCTTGGGCTGAACATTAAGTACATTGCTACGTGGAATCACACACACAAACATCTCATCATGTTTCAAGTACATTTACGATTTTGTGTTGGGCAGCATTCCCAGCTGTCCTGGGCCGCATGCAGCCCTCGGGCCACGGGTTGGACACCCCCGCTAGTGTCCACATTTTGTTCATCCAGTCAATAAACACGGACCATTCTGCCACATGTCCCAGGAGGAGGAATTATAGTAGACACCTATCGGTTGTCTGACCAGGAGCTGTCTTCCAGGACCTGCCCATCTTCCTCCTTCATCCACTTGCTCACAAGGGGAGGAGCCACATTCAGACCCACCCTCCTGCCGCGGCTGATTGGGTCCTGATGGCCACTGATCTGAGCTGCTGCGAGCCTCCTCTCTGGGAGTTCAGATACGGCACCAAAAGATTCCCATCAGTGTGGCTATTCTTGGGACTAGGGGAGACTTCCAGTGGGGAGCTCCCAGTGGTGGCTGTTTCCCACCAGGTGGGCAGGGAAGCAGAGACGCCCTTTCACAGCCCAAGGAGCAGAGAGGGAAGAGGGAGAAGGAGCCCCAAGTTCCCTACAGAGCCGTCGTTTCTGCTGGCATTTCCTTCCTGAGGCTCAGCTGCTTGCTGCCCCTGGGACACCCTGTAACCTTCTCATAGACCTCCTTTCTGCTGATGGGACCTCCAGTCCTGTTCTGCCCCTCGCTGCCACAGGCGTCTCAGCTAACACAGGAAGAATAAGAGCCTTGCCCTGCCGACCTCCACCTGAGCCATGTGTTTGGCGATTATAGAGGAAGAAGAACCTCAACCTACAGATCTTCACTTGGTGGGAAAATTTTTTGGTCAACGCTTGCAAAGAACTCCAGGAATTTTGAAATGATGCTTCCCCGTAACTGCAGAGAGGTACCTTAATTCAAACCTTCCACAGGAGGACAGGTTGCTGCCAGAGCATCTTCCCCGCTGATACCCAACACTCATGATTCACTTGTCTTCCTACAAATAACTCCCCCTCTTAGAGAGCCTCCATCTCTCCTGGGCGACCGATTCCGTCACATCAGCTGCTCCCGCTCCGTGTGACGCTGTCTTTTGACTTCTTTTCTAGAATGCAGTTTTCCACCTAGGACACACTTGTTGGAAAAGCATGCTCAGGCGCTTCTTCCTCCGTGAGCAGAGGGCTGTGTCGGTCCTCATTGTGCCAGTTTCACTGCTTCCCTTGAGTCTTCCTATCTTTTCTAATACTCGACAGCAAGGTTTCTGGCTTTCTTCACACTTCTCTCTCTTCCAGTTTTAAATCAATGGTGGGTTTGGCCAGTGCCAGCCTCTGGAGTATATCGGACTCAATACTTCCCTATTGACCCCCAAGCCTCTTTCCATTTTGTACTTGAGAGACACTGGGATTTTGCCAGCTACAAACACAAACCCTGATACTTTGTCCTCACTGTGACAAGATCTGGGGGCTCTCTGAGTGGGGATACAGTCAGGGCTAGGAATAGGGTGAAGTGAGCGAGGCACAGGATTTAAGGAGGCACTCGGTTGCAGGTGCCTTCCTTGCCCTTGCATGCCCCTGAGAGTGGGCACCTCCTTAAATTTTGTGTCACAGGTGCCCCATATCTCTCCCCCTAGTTCTGGCCCAGGTGACAGCTGGCCACCATCCCCTGGGATTATTCAGATGCCACCATTTAACTGGGCCTTGTGGGGGAAGGGGTTTTCTGGAGAAGGAGGCTATTCCAAGTCCTAAGGGGTGCCATGCGTCCTGCCCCTCCCAGGAGGCTAGTGGCTTTGATTTGTCAAATCTGATTTGCATCTTAGCTTGTGTGAGATTGCCCTTGGATTTCTCATCTGTACAATGGGAAGAAGAGGAGAATAACTCTTCTCCACCTGCACAGGGGTTGAGTGGTTTGGGTCTGGGGTGTGGAATATGTCCAGCATGGTGTCGGGCATCTGGTAGGTCAACCACATACGTCTGCTGTAATTGCCCCAGGTCTGTGCGGTTTCATGCGCAATCGTGACTATTACTTGTTGATTGGCCAGTAGAGCCAAGCCCTGCTCTAAGCAGTACACACACGGTCCTAACAATACCCCTCTGGATCGGAATGGCTATTGGCCCATTCCCCAGAGGAGGGAACCAATACAAGGACACAGAGCTGGTGAAGCCAGAAATTCAAACCACCAGTGTTCTGCCTACCTGTCCCAGGGCCCACGAGCCTGCATCGGAGATTCATTTCTTCGGATCTGCAAGGCGTTTGGGTATTCTGAAGGCAGACCCGGAAGGCAGTGCGGGAGGGAAGAGTGCTCACAGGAAGGGAACAGTCGGGCTCCTGAACTCATGCACTATGTCAGTGGCGACCCTCTCTGAAGGGCGTCTATAAACCATACAGAAGCTGGGAGGATGGAATGAGATGCTGCTTGGAAAACGCCTGTGCTGCATCTGGCGCGGAGTCAACGGTCTGTCGACATCGGCCACTTTGTTCTGGTGTAGCTGTGACCCACCTTGCAGGGAGTGCCCCAAACATGCCGGTGGTCCAACAGATATTTGGGATCTTCTCCCCACCCTTCAAGAGTTCCCAATTAAAATGGAGGACACTCCAGAAAGGTAAACCCTTTAACTGACCTTTTGCCAACAGTGATATTCTGATAGGCACCCAGAGATGGGGTCACCAGACACCTGGATCTAAATGTCCAAAGGAAAAAGTGAATGGATTGTCTACCCAACTCTTACTCTCACCCAACAAAAGGATGGACTAAAACACTAAACTTCAGAATTAAGTCTCAAGTGAGTAAGAGCTAAACTCTCAAGGCAGACACCGGGTCTGTCTTAGTTTATTCACGGAGTTGTGAAAGCATCACTACTATCGAACTTTAGAACTTTCCCATCACCTCTGAAAAAAACTGTACTCATTAGTAGTCACTCCCCATCCTCCCTACCTCAGATCCTGGCAGCCACGAATCTACTTCCTATCTCTGTGGATTCGCCTGCTCTGGACCATTCAGGTAAATGGAGTCATACTATAGGAGGCATTTTACGTCTGGCTTCTTACACTTAGTACACTGTTTTCCAGGTTCATCCACATTGACGCCTGTGTCAGTACCTCATTGCTCTTCATGGCTGAGTAATATTCCACGTTTAGAGGGATTGTAGCTGGGGTTTTGGTGGAGATCGTTGTGTTGAAACTGTAGATCAGTTTAGGGAGTACTATCACAGTGAAATTGTCTTCTAGTCCATGGTCATGGGAGAGCATTTCCATTTATTTCAGTCTTCTTTAATTTCTTTCAATATGGTTTGTAGTTTTTAGGGTAGAAAGAAGTCTTGCACATCTTCTGCTAAATGCATTCCTAAGTATTATTTTTTATTCTATTGTAAAAGGAGTGATTTTCTTAATTTTATGTCTGGATTATTTAACACTAGTGCACAGTAAAAATACAGTGGATTTTCCCATGCTGATCTTGTGTCCTGCAGCTGTAATGAACTCATTCATTAGTCCTAATAGTTCATTGTGTGTGTGTGTGTGTGTGTGTGTGTGTGTTCCTTTGGATTTTCTACGTAATGGATCATGACATATGCACAAAGATTTATCCTCCTAACCTACAATACTTGTATTTTTTCTTCTCACCTCATCACCCTGGTTAGAACCTTCAGCACAACGTTGAGTAGAAGTGGTGGGAGTGGACTTCCTGGCCTTGTCGATCTTAGAGGGAAATGTTCAGTCTTTCTCTACGAAGCAAGCTGTTAGCTGTGAGATTTTGCAGGAGCCTTTGGCCAGGCTGTGGCAGTCCCTTCTCTGTCTAATGTGTTGAGGGTTTTGATCGTGAAAGGGTGCTGGGGTTTTTTCAAGTGCTTTTCTTGGCATCTACTGAGATGATTATGTGCCCTTGGTTCTTTAGTTTATTGATATAGTGGATTACACTGATAGATTTTTTTGTATGTCGAACCAACCTTGCATTCTTGGGTTAAAACCCACTCGCTCATAACGAATAGTCCTATGATACGTTACTTGGTTCAGTGTGCGAGCATTTTGTTGAGGACATTTGTGTCTGTATTTACAAGGGATGCTGGTCTGTGGTTCGCCTGTGATGTTCCTCCCTGGTTTTGTTACAGCACGGGGTAATACTGGCCTCATGGAATGCACTGGGAAGTGTCCTGCTTCTACATTTTGGGAGAGTTTGTGAAGAATTGGTATTAGTTCTTCTTTAAATATTCAGTAGAATCACCAGTGAAGATGTCTGGGACTGGGACTTTTCTTTGTATGCAGTGTTTTGATTCATAATTCAATTTATTTCATTGTTATATAGGTCTATTCAGGTTTGGTATTTCTTCTTGGGCCAATTTCTGTGGTTGTGTTTCCTGGGAATTTGTCCATTTCATTGGAGCCATGTCACTAGTTGGCATACAACAGTTTATTGTATTCTCTTATGGTTTATTTTATCTATAATCCATTTTAATGTTCTAAGATGGGTAGTAACATCTTCTCTCTCATTCCTAGTTTTAGTTAATTAAGCTGCCTCTCTTTCTGGGTCAGACTAACTAAAGCTTTGGTAATTTTGTTGATCTTTTTAAAGATAATTTTGTTGATATTTTCAAAACTTTTAATTTTGTTAACTTTCCCACTTGTTCTTCTATTCTGTCTTTCATTTGTTTCTGCTCTGACCTTGATTATTCCCTTCTTTCTACTTGCTTTGGGTTCAGTTTGCTCTTATTTTTCTAATTTTTTAAGGTGAAAGTTTAGGTTATTGATTTGAGATCTTGCATCTTTTAAAAAATAGGTATTCATAGCTATATATTTCTCAGAGGGCATTTAAAAAATGAATACAAGATTGTACCACTTCAGTTCTGAGGACCTACCCAGGCTAAAAGACAGATAAAATGAGGGTTTCTCCAAGTGTTCTGTGGTCAATGAGTTTGGAACTGGCTGGTATGAGCGGGGCAGGCAGCCTCTCTCAGTGCGAGGAGGCTCAGTCCCCCACCTGCTGCTGTGTGGCCCGAGTAGGGGAGCTGAGCCCCTGTGTTCCCATGTCCTATTTGCCTTGGGAGCATCCACTGGGCTGGTGATCAGCAGAGCAGGACACCATTGTGACCTCTGTGGCCCCGGGCACTTTGACCTTTGGGGGCCCTTTCTCTCATAGCAAATATTAAGAATTATATTTCATAACCACATTGATATAAAGCAAATATAATCCATGCTGGATTTATTATTATTATCATTATCAGTAGTAGTAGTAGAAGTGGTGGTGGTTTATTTTTCCTTCTGAGCTTAAAAGAAATGGGATGTCAAACATTTTCATGTGCCTTTAGCAGTATCTGGGGCCTTCTGCAGAAGTTAGTCTGTACAGAGAACCCCCCAAAGTGAGGGACCCTCTCAGGACAGTGGGGGTTTCTAGACAAGATGGGAAGACCAGGCCTGAAATACAACTGTCTAAGGCCCAAGCCACTCGGACCAATGCAGGGTCATTTCCAGGACTGTTGTCCCTGACCCATGTTTAGCACTCAAAAGGAAACGAAAGGTATTTGGTCAGGAGCCGAGCGTCTTCACGTGACGAGAAACAGCCTGTCCATACCTGCCCCTCCCTCTTTAAAGACAGGTTTGCTGTGGGAGGGAGAGGAAGGAGGCGTGAAATGTGCACCTGACCTCACCCAGTTAGACTGCAGAACAATCAATAGTGGACAATGGGCCATTGTTATTCAGAAATGCCACCTCTGTGCACAATCCCTAAACCTGCTGTCAGCTCCTCACACAAAGAAAAGCAGGACAGCAACTGCCAGGGATCGATACCTTCCAGCTTGGCAGGAATTGATCAGCTGACGGAGCTGCAGGGCCAACTTCTCCCGAACCTGGGATGTGGAGGACGGAGGGAGGTGAGCACCCCTCGCAAAAGCAAAGCCTGCCAGAGACCTAGTGTACTTGGTGGGTGGGGGGGGGGTTTATAGAACGGGCCTCGGAGGTCTCTGCCTCTACGTTCCCTCTTATAGTTGGGAAAATCTGGGAGGAGCAGAAGCTGTTACCACCCCCACAGGGACAGGGGACGGGGAGGTTCCCAGAATCAGGAGAGTGGGAACTGTCTGGGTGGGGCTGCCCCACTGGAGCTGTGGTCTTATGGGGTCATAGGCAGTGCCGGCCCATGGCCCACGGGGGGGAGGGAGGCAGCCAGGGTCATAAACATCCTGGCTCCTCTTTCTTCCCACTCTCCACCTTCCATTTATCATCTGGGCCTTCCCATATGGCAGCCAGAGGGCAATGTCCAGTTTAGCATGCGTCTGTTCTGTGAAATACATTCAACGGAGTCAGAGCCTAACCCAACCAGAAATGCAGAGCCATGAGCCTGCGTGATGTCCCTCCCCAGGGCACAGAGCGGGGAGTGGAGCGGGGAGGATGGGGCTCCGGTGCTGAGTGGGTGCTAATCAGAACCACACAGCGAAGATGGGGATAGAAGAGCCAGACTCTGAGCCAGGAGCTCCGCAACCGGGGGTGGGGGATGCAGGGTGGGGGTGGATAAAAATACACCGAACGCTAGCCACGTGAGCTCAAGGCATTATGGGAAAGCGAAAGAAGAAAACAGAATGAGGCAGACAGTGTGAGAAGTCAGTCAGAGGTTCCCACAGAGAGAAATCTGAACTGAGTCCCGGATGTTGACTACAAATTATGCGAAGGAGGAGCAGCCTGTGAAAGTGCAGGTGTGGGAGACACGTGGATCATTAGAAGGAGCAGGTACCAGGCTGCCAAGTTTGACTTTGAACCAGAAGGTAATGGAAAGCCATTAAAATGCATTGTGGGTCCACAGGCAAGGGACTGAGATGACTTCTTTCTTTCTCATGATGGGTTTCGGCCACGCTGCCTTTCCATCCACATAGCGGACACTACAGTTCATCACAGGCTGGATTAGCTACTCAGTAGTATCCAAGGGTCCCCCAGCTGTCCATGCATCGACGCAGTGGCCACACTGGAACCCAAGCCCTCACCTTCTGACTGCCCCAGATCCTCAATGCGCTTTGGAAGTCTCGTCACCCAAATGATACACCGTCACAGGCTGGACAGCTAAGTAGTTTTTGACAAGCAGTATTAAATTCCCTATATTTCACTCTGTTTTAAATTCTGCCCTCATTCATTCATATGGCTGACTTTAAACAAATCAATTATGTTCCCAGTTTCTCTATTCCTTCTGAACTTGAAAACATCCTGAAAGTAATAGAAATTCGAGTGTTAAGGTAGTGAAATGATTGATTTACTCTTGTGAAATGTTTTCCCTTTTAAAATGACTTATTACAGTCTACCGCTATTCAAGTCTCTTTAGGTTCTTATAGCCAAATTTAAGAAAAAGGTATTTTCTTTTATAGCAGAATTTGGTAAAGGATGTAAAAGACCAAACTCCATAAATGCAATAAAAGTACCTTTCCCTTATATTGCTCATAATTGAGATTCTGTTTCACTTTGTCCTCCGCCTCTGTTTCTTAGTCAGAATCCCAGAGCGAACTGGGTGGAGCTGGTGTTGTATTGTATCAGACTTGGAGAGAGAATGAGGCTTACGGGGTTTTCTGTGCCCCCTTTGTGCTCGCTCTGTAATTGTCTAGCATTCTTTCGGTGGATATTCAATACCAGGAGATTGAATCTTGGCAGGGCTGGAAAATAAAACACAATGTTGCATTCAAGTATATATAATACTTCAGTCCCAGCAAAAAAGAATGATAAAGATGTATTTCTCAGCTGTCAGGTTCCGAGATCAGCGCAAGGGGAGGGGGGAGCCAGTAGCTCTGTGGATATTGATGAAGCAGCTTCTGCCTCTTCCTCCTGGTTCCTGGGTTTGAATTCCAGCCTTTTGCTAAGCTTTTGGAAAGGCTGGTTCTGCATGATGTGTTCACATGAGTGTGCATGTGAATGTCATGCTTTGCACTTAGGCACACGCATGTTTTCACAGAGGCTTCGAATCTAAAGAGCTGCCCCCATGTGTGTTAGGGTGCCCCGTGACATTCTTAGAGGCACTGCCACACTGTTTGCAGCTGGAACTTTCAAGGGAATGGGACATTAGGAGCCAATTTTCTTTGTCACTGTTCTCATCTGTCATTTTAACAAATGTATCCAGAAGGGATCACGAACCTTCTCAAGAACAGTAATAGTTAAAGTCTTTAAGAAGCTATTCTTGTCTCCAAAGGGACCACCATAATTTCTCTGGCCCTTACAAAAATGAAAATATCAATGATTACTTAAAATCTGTTGCCACCTAATACTTCATTTACCAGTCTACGACAATCTGTCTGGAGAATATAGTCACACGCATAAGCACCCCTTAACAGTACACGATTTCTTCCCCCCCCCATAGAATTTTCACATTTCTAGTGCACTTGCTGTTGTTTCAAACACCCCTTGTTTCCAGTTTGATTCTTGACAAGCAAGGAGATTCAGAGCCTTTTTTGCTTGTTAGATTCACAGCAGGGATTTTTTTTTTTAAATATGAAAACTACAGCTGGGTTTGAGAGAGTGTATGTGAGTGTATGTGTGTGAGAACTGGCAACCAACAGCCCTTTAAAGTATAATTTATTTAAAATTTAAAAACCAGCCCTGGCTGGTGTGGCTCAGCAGATTGAGTGCTGGCCTGCAGACCAAAGGGTCACCGGTTCGATTCCCAGTCAGGGCACATGTCCAGGTTGCGGGCCAGGTCCTCAATATGGGGGTACATGAGAGGCAACCACACACTGATGTTTCTCTCCCTGTTTCTCCCTCTCTTCCCCCTCTAAAAATAAATAAATAAAATCTTTAAAAAAAGAAAAAGAAGAAAAAACCTAAAATTACAAAACCACATGGCAACAAGAATCTTTCTGCTTCATTCTCTTGACTTGGCGAAGTGCGAGCTGTGCTAGCAAATAGCCTCAGAAAATGTTGTCTGATAAACTCAAAATGCTGGGTCGGGAGAAACATTTCTAGAAGAAGTCCTGACTGTGGAGGAGAGAAGAGAAGAAAAGAGGAGAGAAGAGGAGAAAGAAACACCATTTACTCCTAAGCACCCACAATGCACATGGTTTCACGGGCTCCCTGAAGATAGACGCCGGAGAAAGGAAAGCCTCTTTTCTTCTCCCGTGGTAATCACCGAGTGCAGGCTTGCCAGCACCTGAATCTGTCTGCAGGGCCTGACGGCAGTTTCATCTTCTGGGAACCCTGTGCTACCCGCATTTCCTAACCACGTCAATGGTGGGGCACTGGGGTCTGCGTTCCCCGGCATCTAATTTCCTCCTGACGTCCCGAGGCTACGTCTAATGAAGAAGGAGAGCTGGGGGGACCCGGGGACTCCCCAGTCACCTCATATAATCACTTCTGTCAAGCTGAAATTCTGACTCACACTAATTCACTGTGACCTGTCATCTGGAATTCGAGAAGTAAGCTGGATCTGCACTGTTAACTCAGATTGTTCCAACCTGCCCCATCTACCAGAGAAGAAAGAACGTGAATTTCTTCTCTTTGCCTGGGGGTGTGGATCGAACCATCTTGCTAACAGGGCAGGGGAGGTCAGTACTCATGGTGGGGGGCCAGGGGCAGGGGCTGGGGGTGCAGCTTGATGGGAAATGGGTCTGGAGTCCCTGCTCTGGGCCTTGGTGCCTGGGGCATGGTGCAGACCTTATCCACTGTTCTCCAGGGAAGGAAGGTCTGACTGAGCCAAAATGGTTCCCGTCGCAGACTTCTTCAAGGTTTCCTTTCAATCACCAAGCCTGAATAACACTGCCTATTGATGGACCTTAAAGGAAACCTACTCTAACCTGGGAACTCCATTGAAAGAATAATTCAAGAGGCCATCTCCCTACCAGCCTATTGCTAACCCCCACAGCCTGTGAATTAATGGTGCACACCATTCTGGGAGACTCATTATTTCTTCCGGGTTAAATGGTTATCCCAACTCCTCGAAAACTTGCTGCGTCCTCCATCCCCCTCAGTCTCCATTTCATTTCCTTTGCCCTTCTCGGAGAAGTGATTTTTTGTTCTTCCTTCCTTAGAATCAGATTCGTTGGTGCTTCCTGGGCCCTGAGTTCAGGGGGGTCCGCAGTGGGGGCGGTTCCTAGACTTGCCTGTCTCTCCCCATCACCCAGGTTGTCTCTGCCTGAGGTCAGAGGGCGTCGGCAACACCCTGCGGTCCCGGAGCACCACACCACATACATTTCCATGGGTACTGGGAGGGGTCACAGTTTGGAAGAAATTGTCCACAGCAAACTTGTTTTCTCCAGAAGAGTCCCAGAAACAACACCTGCTGGAGATTTTGGCTGTGTGTGGACGACACGGATTGGTTCGGGGTGTCAGAGGGCAAAGCACAGGGGCACAGGTCTCGGCTGTGTCAGTGGAGACGCACAGGGAGACTGTCTGCCTTCCCACACGGCAGACTGGAGCAGATGCGGTGGGCACCACCTGTCACCTGCCTCGGCATTGGAAAGGGGACTGGAATGCCACCCGAATGGACCAAGAGAAAAACTAGGGGGAACTTGCTATTCCATCTGTATAAGTAGCCTACATTTATAGAAGCCTGTATCAATTATGTCTCATTGAAAGTGGTCAAAGCAAGGGAGAACTCCCCCCCCCTCAAATTCAACAACATGGGTTATGAGAAAAAACAATACTTCAGAATAAGAGAAGGTAGCATTCTCCCCCCCACCCCCATTCATCTCAGCCCTAAACAAGGTTATATGCTCCTACTATGTGCTCTCTTCTCATCCGACACCTGCCCTATCCGTTGTCATATTACTTAAAATCACTTGCACAATTGTTCAGCTTCCCCATTTAACTCTACCGTCTGTGAGGACAGAGACTTGCTGGCCATGAACCGCCTCCTGGGACCCAGTTTGGTGCTGGGTAATGGGGAGACAGCCAACCAACATCACTGTTGAATGAAACATCTGTGATGTGCAGAGGAAATGCGTGCTTCTGAAAACGAGTTACTCCAGCAACCAGAAGAAAAGTTTAGAAAAGGTGAGAAAACAATGCAAGAGGCCACACCGCAGAGAAAAGAAGCAGAAAGCCCCAGGAGAGGAGGGGGTGAGGCTGAAGAAGGTCTAAGGCGGTCCTCTGACCTGGAGACAGGACGGGACTGACAAGGAGGCCTTGAAAAGAAGCAGAAGTCAGATTCACTCTCGAGGTGAAAAGGGGCGGGATTGGCACCTCGGAAAACCAAATCGATGATTTGGGTGTGAACTTGAGAAGCTTTCCCAGAATGCACAACAAGATGAAAATCTATAAAAATATAAGATATAAGACATCTTCCTGGAACTGGAGAAGACATTAGGGAGTAGATAGACATGCTATATCATATTTTGGGCAAAATTAATGAAAAGGGTGCCACTTCTAGACACATTCCAGCAAAACTGAAATAATAAGGATGGAGACAAATAATACAAATATGAGTCCTGCCACAGAGGAACCACAATGCACCGTGGGGAGGGAGGGAGGGCTGCTCCCCCTTCTTCTGGCCCCGCCCACACCCTGCCCAGAGGATGTGGGGCCAGTTGCCCAGATGCGGGGTTGGGACACGAGTGAGGCCTGACTGCACAGCTCAGCCCTTTCTCCCTTCCCGCTCTCTTCGGGGTCTGCCTGCCTGCACCCTCCCCACCCCAGTCCTCCAGCGGTACCACCACCTGTGCCACAGGCTGTTTTCCTCATTCAGTCTTTAAAAACACCACATGCATCGAGTGTCTACTTTGTGCTGGGCTGTTCTCTGTGTTGTGGATTCTTCAGAGAAAGTCCTTGCCCCTGAGGAGCTCACCCCCAGAGAGGGAGACAGGCAATGAGCTAAGACACAGATCCAGAGATGCACCACAGGGTCAGGAGTGCTAAGAACAGAGGCAGAATGAAGCCAGGCAAAGGATCGGAGGGATTGGGTGGGAGCAAGGGGTACCATCTCAGGGAGAGGGTGGTGGTCAAAGGGACCTGAAAGAAATGGGGGCAGCCAATGGGATGTCCTGGGGAAGAGCATCCGGGCAGAGGGAACAGCCAGTGCAAAGGCCCCAAGGAAGAAGTACTCCTGGCCCATTGGATGAGTGTTGAGACCAGGAGGGTGGCGCTCAGAGAGCAGGACAGAGAGAGGGATTGCCAAGGGAGAGGTGCGGGAGGCTCTCAGTCTATGTAGGACTCAGGGACCCTGGGGTGACCTTTGGATGTCCTTCGAACGACAAGTCACTAGAGGAGGCTCGTCATCACTTCCACCACTGGACATGACCTTGTGCTTTCACCGGTCATTGTCTGCTCCCCCCGTAGAAGGTAAGCTTGGCGATGGCGGGTACTTCTTACATCAACTCAATGGTTGATTTCCCAGCTCCTGGAATGGCACCAGGTACAGAGAAGGTGCTGAAAAATGATTTGTTGACAGGATGCGAATGAATGAAGCAGAAGCTCTGAGGAGGCAGAAAGTACGAAGTGGAGATGGAGACGGAGAGTACAGGAGAAGCAGCTAGTGTCCCGAATTCACCGTGACGCCCTCGTGAGGGGTCCCCAAGTTCCTGGGCCCAGAAGCACCCAAACTCCCATTCTATCTGAGTCCTGGCTGATGGACCCTTTGGGGGGTTATCCTGTGTGTCTATTTCTGTGACAAACCTTCTATCAACTCTGGGCAACCTTGCCGGATATTCTCCCCCCATGCCCCAACCCTGAGTGGGCGGGCCCTCCTGCAAGCTACTGCTGCCCCAAACCTGCCCACAGCAGTGCCCAGCTCAGACTGGGAAGTGATGCATTTCTTCTGGAAAGTTCTATCCTCTTTCTCACCTTTGTATCCCAGAGACCTAATCCAGTGTTGGCACAAAGCAGACATGTGGTCAGTATTTATTAAATGTCTAACTGAACGACAAGCTGAAAATCAAGGGCACAGAAAGACTCAAAGTGGAGAGATAGGCAAAACCTAACAGATAATACCAGCAGAAAGATTTCGGAAAAGCAGGGGTGGCAGCTTCCATTTCAGATGAAGTAGAACTCGAAGGGGGAAGAGAGTGATTAAACAGAACAAAGGGGGACCTTTAAACAGATAAAAGGTACAATCACAGCATTATAAATAGCCACGTGCTGACAATGTATCAGATAACATTCAACACCCACTTCTAATTAAAAGAGGGAGAAG
>PVIA01013461.1:0-31916 GCA_004024845.1 Tonatia bakeri | reverse complement strand
GGACCCTAAAGCCCACAGAGGTTAAACCCAAGAGGTTAAGTAACTTTCTCGCGGTCACCCCAGAAGTGGTGTAGGCAGGACTCAGACTCCAGCCACCTGACGGTACCCCTCTTTGATGCCTTAAAGAGTGGAAGGAGATTGGAATGCTCTCCAGGCCTGGGAGAGCCTGGTATCTCAACAGGAGGGAAAAAAAGACCCAATTGTTGAGTCAGTCGGCCTGTACCTGTTTATGCAACACACATTTGTGAAAAGTCTCTGTGTGCCTGATCGTGGGCGGCTTTGCGAGAGCCTGCGGTGCCTGAGACAGAGGGCCCCACTCAAACTGCTCGCAGTCCCACAGCAGAAGCAACTACACGTGAGTAAATTGTTACAAAGAAGGAACAGAATGTGACACGGGCCACAGACGGTACACAGCTCGGGGGATTCGGGCAGGCCAAGCATTTCAAGCTGGAGTGATGTACAAACAATTGCAGGCCTTGCAAGCACATGTTCTTCCTGGGTTCACCTGAAACGCTGACCCCGCTCTCCCTCAGTGCGTCGTTTCTTTGTCTTTGTCTTTGTGTGTGTTTTAATAGAATGCATGTGGAAAAGTCAAATCCCGCTACCTGTTGTGAGTGAATCAGCTGCTTTATGCATCCTCCGTTTGGGTGGAGCCCAGCAAGTTCTACCCCCAGAGCAGGATCCGCTGTGACCACAGCAGCTGGAGCAGATGACCCGAAGTTACAGCATCTCCCCCTCCCAGCGACAAAGGAGGCTCTTCACCATCGTGCTGCTCACCGAGGCTGCCCTCTCAACAGTGAATCGCAGCAGGTGACCCTGAGTGCAGGCGCTGTGTTATTGTGATGCAGGGCTGCGAGCCTCTTTCTGGGGAAATCCCGATGAGCATACTGTCCTGTTGTCCTGTGCGCCCTCTTGCTTCTCTGGCTCTGTCCTAATTGTAATTTTATGGAACGTGGTCGCTGGGAACCTAATGAAGGATACACTGAAGTCGGAGTTAGGAATCTTGGGTCCTGGACCCAGCTCTGGTACTAATCTAGATGATCCCGGGTGAAAGACTTCATCCTGATCCTTGGAGCCTCGGCTTTCTCGTCTGTAAGTTGCAGCAACTGGGCTAAGCTGAGCACAACTGCCTTTGTAGTTCAGATGACTCTTCTTGGGCAGAAATGCTGGTGTGTAACAGGATGTCTACACCTCTGAACCCCCCCTGGGCTCTGACTGCAGTTATACAGCCCCCCACGCCAGCCATTATTAAAACCAAAATCACCTCCAAACATTTCCAACTGCCCATGTCTGGGGAGCGGGCAGGGTGGGGCAGAGTCACTGAACCCAGTGATCTCTAGGAGGGCCTTCCAGCTGTAGGTTCACGCTGACAAATGTGAGGATGAAGAGTTGTGTCCAGGCCCTTCCCCCACCCACCCCAAGTATCGAAGATGCGCTGTGCCAACAAGGGCTTGCAAGAGCTTTATCAGGAAAGACTTACCTGGTGGTCAGGTCTGCTGACTTATTCTGTGTTTCAATGTTTGTCTTTTGTTCCATCCTCATGCCTGCACAGGTATGGAGCACTGAATTGAAGTCATTTAGGCCCCAGAGAAAAGGTTCTTGGTGACAATCAGCTCTTTCTTCCCACCTAACAGAACAGCCACTCATGAGATAATGAGTTTGCTGCGGCTTCACCTTCTCTAGAAGGCTTGCTATATCTAATTCGTATCTCCTCCTTTACTTGATAAAGTAAAGTTCAGACACTAAGGCTTTTGGGTTTATTACCGTGGATGGCGACACATTAAGAAAAATTCACAAATGGTCAAAACATCTTCCCTGGGGTTGAGGAGGCCAACATTTCCTGTACCCGAGTTGCTCGCTCTGGCATTGGCCTTGACAGCCAACAGCCTCCTTGCAGGAGCTCCCCCAACCACCAGCAGCTGTCAGAATTTGGGCTGCAAAAGGCACCCCAGTGCTGTTAATTGAATGAAGTGGCAGACTGTGTTTAAGAGACTTGAATGGCTGTGTGTATTTATGAAGCATGAATAAGTTATGACTCTCTGTCTAAGAATCTGCTTGGAAAACAGCTGCTCTGTGCTTCTGACCTGGCCCTCAGCTAAGTGGCTGCTCCTGGCCTATGGCTGTGCCTTAGTCAACACCTGGGATGGGAAGGTGATGATTTTCTTTTTTAAAATCTTTTCTTCTGGTGGAGGCTTCAGAAAGCATCCTATAAAATGGAATGCTTGTCACGTTTGGCCTTATGACCCTTCCTCCTGAGCCACCTGTGTAGGACCTGGTGGCTGGAACTAAATAACCCACACTGATGGAGAGCTAAACTGAGCATGCAGGGAGAGCACAAAGTTTAAATTGGCTCCTCTGTGTCTCGGGTCCCCTCTGCTCATGCCTGCAGCCTCAGGGGGTGTCTCTGCAGCAGTGACAGGCAAGATGAGCCAACAGCAGAGATGAGTGACAGGAAGCCAGCTGGAGCAGGATCCAGGACCTTGAACCTGCCCCAGGCTGACAAGTGCAGGCCAGGCACCAGTGCCCTGCCTGACTGAGCTCAGGCAGGTGGAAACGTCGCACTTATTATGGGTGGCCCTTGACAGTATTACTGCTAAGTTGAAATATTAAATACTCCGCTGTGGAGAATCGATCTTACAAACCCCTCTCCCTGAAAAAGTCCACTGTGTGGAAAACAGAAGTGTTTTTCGTTTTCATTCTCTTCAGCTGTTGCCATGTCACTAAGTTCTGTTTTTTATTTCCTCAGAAGGTCTCCAGACTCACCTTTCTTGCCCCAGTGCTGGGCGACAGCCTGACCCAGACCCTCACTGAGGCACAGCTCAACTACTAGGATCAGTAAACTCTGGGATCAGCTCAACTTCCAAACTCTGGGATCAAAACAAAGTTAAGGGGGGTAGTAAGCGTTCCCCTTACAGGCCCCCAACGAAGAGCATTTAGTTCGCTGATCATTGTTGTGGAACAAGTCTAAAGCTCTGCTTGTCTAGAATCAGTTGAACAGTCTCTGAGGCAGAGACAAGGGAAGGACCCCTAATCCTCTTCCACACCTCCACGCCTAAGCCCCACTCACAGGGCCCCAGCTGAAGAGCATTGCTGCCTTAGGGGGACAGGGAGGAAGCAGCGGATGGAACTAGAGCGAAAGTCCTCCTCTCCCAGAATTCTCAGGCAGGCGCCTTGCTCAGTAGGCCTGCCATGATGGTGCCTTTGCAAATATCCTATGCTGTACGGTACTTGTAAACTGTTCTTACTCAGTACTTAGAAATCAACTTCTCATTATGCTGATATAAATCCTGCTATTGAAGGACATAGTTGAAAAACCTCAAAAATGCAACGCGGGAGCCCTGGCTGGTGTAGCTCAGTGGATTGAGTGCCGGTCTGCGAACCAAAGGGTTGCTGGTTTGATTGCCAGTCAGGACACATGCCTGGGTTGCAGGCCAGGTCAGCTCCCCAGTAAAGGGTACTCGAGAAGCAACTGCACATTGATATTTCTCTCCCTCTCGTTCTCCTTCCCTTCCCCTCTGCCTAAAATAAATATATAAAATCTTTTTAAAAAAATCTTTACTCTAGAACAGGGGTAGGTGAACTACAACCCTATAGGCCTACCACTTGTTTTGGTGAATAAAGTTTGACAGGACAATAGCCACACCCACTCATTTACATATTGTCTACTATTGGCTACTTTTGCTACAACAGCGGAGTTGAGTAGCTGCAACAGAGACCGTATTTCCCACAAAGACGAAATGTTTTGCCATCTGGCCCCTGCCATCCCCTACTCTAGAGCCCCCAAGAGATGGCCCATAAAAACCTGAATGTCCCTTCTGTGTGCAGGGCAAGTGTTCTGGGACATGGGCTTTGCCTTCAGACCAACTTAAATCTGGGGTCTGCCACTCACCAGCTGTGGGATGTGGTATAAATGGGCAGCCTTGTCTCCCTCTGCCCAGATTCCAGCCACAAGTAACATATATCCAAATTCAAACAGGCTAAAAAGGTTACAAATGATGTCATCCCACATGACAGAGAGTACAGAAGTAAAACAGCCTTCCGGGGTAAGTGGATTCAAAGACTCAGCAATGTCTCGCTCGAGGCACCAGGCTCCTGGAACCACTCTCTCTGTCACTCGGCGATGTCCGCATGCCCAAGCTAATAGCAGGAGAGTGGCTGCAGCACCCGGCAGCACATCTAGATTCAGAGATTTCCAAAAGAGTGAAAGAAACCATCTCTCCCTTCGGTTCTCTTTTGGGAGTAGGAGCAAACTTGCCAAAGCCCACCAGCTGGTGGTCTCTCATCTCTCACTGGCAGATATTGGGTACACGGTCATCCTGGAACTACCCATTGTAAAGAGGAGCAGAATTACCCTCATCCTAATCTGGTCCTATTAGAATTAAAGGTGAGGTCAGCTTCCCCTGAGGCACAGAGCTGCATAAGGAAAAGGTGGACATAGGACCAGATTGGAGTTTTGTTAGGGAAAGAGGGGCACATACTGAGAAACTAAACCAGCCATTAAAATCATCCCTCCAGACTCATTTCCAGAACCACTTTGCTCTGCCCCAGACACTCCCACCAAACGATCTCATTCATGCCTACTCTATGAGTGAGCTGGGCTACCGTAACTAAATACCACAGACTGGTGGCTTCAATAACAGAAGTGTATTTTCTCATATCTCTGGAGGCCAGAAGTCCAAGATCATGGTAGGCAGCTTTGGTTTCTCCAGAGGCCTCCCTCCTTGCTTTACAGGTGGCCACCTTCTTGTCTGACCTCACGTGGCCTTTCTTTGGTGTACCCACATCCCTGTGCCTCTTCTTCTTTTTATAAAGAAACCAGACCTGTGCCACCACACCAGTCTCTGGAGCTGATGTCTCAGAAGAATGCTTGATGATGGAATCTGTTGAGGTAAGAATGAAAGTCATGGTTGAGGTCACAGTCAGTCTGTAGAGCGAGGAGGAGAGGCAGTGGCCACACTGGAAAAGTAGGACTGTCGACAGAGCCGGTAGAAGAGGCTGCACCTCGTGACGGCAACAGGGCCTGCCCAAGGCCGGGGCTGTAGCAGGATTTTCAACGCTCCTCCTGGCTGTGTTTCTTCCGTCTCCCTGGACAGTCTGGGAATGGCTCAATATGCATAATAAATTGTTTTAAAACTTAAATTGGGCCCTAGCTGGTGTGGCTCAGTGGATTGAGTACCGGCCTGCAAACCAAAGGATCTCCAGTTTGATTCCCAGTCAGGGCACATACCTGGGTTGTAGGCCAAGTCCTCGGTATGGGGCACACCAGAGGCAACCACACATTGATGTTTCTCTCCCTCTCTTTCTCCTTTCCTTCCCCTCTCTCTACAAATAAAATCTTAAAACAACAACAACAAAAACCCTTGAATTGGCCAGAGTATACCTCTTTGCCTGAGATTAAAAGCCCTGAGTTATAAGGAAGTTGGTTCCAGGAATGGTTGCAAGGAACAGACCCTTACAGTAATAGGGGACATGCTGGGGACCACACTGCCTGGTCTCAGGAAGCTGTGACCCCCTGTGACTTAGACTGAGTGAGAAACCTCCGAATCAGGAGCCACTAAGGAGACAAAACTTGTTCCCCGGCCTTTAATGCTAGATCAGTTTCCAATGACGGGTAACAATTCTCTAGAATAGAGAATGGACCTAAGACAGGGGCTTCTAAGTCTCACGAGACTGTGGAAAGAAATGAAGGGGCTGTGGAAAGGAAGGGGTGATCAGCATCTACCTCTGCCCCCTTTTAGCCTGAGTCTTTGTACTCAGATGTGAGAAATCCAAGTCTCCTTGCAGCCAGAGTCTCCAGCGCTTAGCAAATAGCCAAAGGGGCCAGCTGGGACCGGAGAAGGTGGACCCCTGGGGTAATCAGGCCTGAGACAAAGAATATGCAAGTTCCTGTGAGATCTGTTTACTGGAGGATGTTATTAACTTGGAATTTGAAGGCACAATCAGGAAATCTTTAAAACCTGTAGTCTTTTCATATGATAAAACTCCAATCTCTGCCCGGAATCACAACAGAAACTCTGTTAACATCCTTGTAAGATACGTGTCCCCTTTGATCCTTTCTGTTAGACTGTCAATCCACAATCTGTGACTGCTTTCTGAATAAAAAGCTACTGGCACAGAGAAAGAGGCTTCCCCCTTATGAGGGTAGCCCGGAGCAGCTCAAAGAATTGGAGAGTGAGCGCTCCGTCTCTGACTTCCACTCAGAAAACTGTTTCTGTGCATGATTATTTCTATAATGTTTTAAGTGTGTCCGTAGCTGGGAAAGGCCCAGGTTCTGCACGCAACAGCAAGTGATTGAAGCGAGGTAGAAAAATCGCTACAGGGAAATCCAGACTCAATTATCTAGTATGACTATCTAGACTAGAATGAAGTCAGTAAAACCCAGCAAATTCATGCATTATGGGGTCTAGTGATTAAACTGGTAGTTAAATAATTATTCAAATCAGCTGGAACAAAGTGTCCATTAAAGGCAGGGCTTTGGGGGACTAATGGCACCTGCCACAGAACATCTATGAAAAGCACATGTAATTCGAGGAACTGGTGGTGAGGTGATTGCTTCTTAACAACACCGAAGGGCTTCAAGAAATAAAAATAATCAGCTCTAAGTCCTATATTATCAAGTCAAGGCATGAACAGAAATGATGGCTACTGAAATAATTTGTCATCTTTTGAAGCTATGAGGTTGAAATATCCAAAAACTAAACTCTCAATTTGATCCTATGGGTTGCTGAGTTACAACCTTAGCATAATTCACACTTCATCCATTCTTATGTAAAAGTTTGGCTGTCAATCAGGAAACAGTGGATTGGGGTGGAAGGGAATAAAATTGGAGGATGTGAGTGCCTCAGAAGCATCCACACCCAGCAGAAGGAGCCTTTCCCTTCCCTCCTGATAAGTTCATCCCCGCCTTGCCTGAAGGCCCCTAAGGATCATGGCTGAGGCAAGTACCTTGCAAGGGAGTCCATTCCCCTCATGCTACTTGATTTGTTTCCAGACTTCTGAATAGGTTCCAGTTTCCAGTACCAGCACAGCTTGGAATGTGATTATGAAGACAAACTCAGGAGGAGACGTGCACACCAGAAGATATGCAAGGTATTGCTCATTTTATTTTCAAAAACTTGCAGAATATGTGTCTGCAGTGTCTAACCTTTTGTCGTCTCTGGGCCACACTGGAAGAAGAATTGTCTTGGGCTACACATTAAATACACAAACACTAACGAAAACCGATGACCAAAAAAAGGTTCTAAGGAAAATTACAATTTTATGTTGGGCTACATCCATTGCCATCCTGGGCCGCATGTGGCCCATGGGCCACGGGTTGGAACCCTTGGGCAGACTAAGGAGAAAGAGACAAACACTGTAGATCAGGCTGAGCTGACTGCTCTTCCTGTGTCCCAGAAACGCAGAATGCAATATGCCAGGCTGAGCAGCTGGAAGTGATTTTCGCTGTGTTTTCAATTAGCTGACTGATACCTGGGCTCAGGGGTGGCCTGACTGCAAGATGCTGAGATGCCAGAAATTCGCTGGCATAGCTGTAGGTGAGTGCTATGCAAACTGCAGTGTGAACGTAATAGCCTGGAGGTCTTGTTAAAATTCTGATTCAGTAAGGTGTGGGGTAGGGTCCGACATTCTGAAGTTCTAACAAGCTCCCAGGTGATGCCAATGTTCTTGGTCCTCATACACTTTGAACGATAAGGGTGTAGAGACAGGATCCAATGCCTTGGCGGTGTGGGAATAATAAATTGGGTTCATAATGGGCATCCCAGTCATCCATCATCTGTGTACCCCAAGAGAACCCATAAGGCACTTCACCAAGCTCTTGAGAATTACACTGGTGGCAGTAATGCCATCATCTTCGAAAGAAATGGCAGGGCCTGTTCCCCATAGGCTGAGGACGCTGGTGGGAAAATCTGAAATAGAAATGGGTGTCCTGATTTCAGTGACAATGCTGGAACCGCCCCCCCCGCCCCAGGTATTTAAAGCTAAGGAGTAGCCCTTGACTTCCAGAGGCAAGATCAAGGTAATGACTGACTAGGATGTGGGACCAAAGTAAGAGAATCGTCTGACCCCCAGGGATGTTTGGCAATGGTCACTGATCATGAGTTTCTTGGAAGTGAAGTAGATGGCCAGTACTCTTGGTTCTTCCTTGATTAATATAACAGACAAACAAAAGCTAAGTCAGAGCAACAGAGACCTGGGCCACCACAGTAGTAATGACTCCTCTCTTACTGAGGTCAAGTTCTTTGGAAGCAGAACCTGAAAGGAGGATTTATTTCTATGCAAGTAATTTACTAAGAAAGTGATCCTAAGAGAAACTGGTAAGGAAAGAGGAAGCATGATGGGAAAGGGAAAGAAACCAAGCAGGATATAATTTCAGGTGACGTCTCAGCCTCTGCCTGATCCCACGGGGATGTCTAGAATTGAAATTATATCTGAGTTTGTCCCAACTCCAGACAAGGAAACTGAGCTTTCACATGAATGCTCCCATCAGTCATTGATTAGGATCTCTGGTGCTTTCCGGCTTGCTGTGTGTGTCAGTGTCATGGGGAAGCTCATGCTCCAGTAAGCCTCTGCCTGTCACAATGACACCCCTCCCTCCACGGATGGGGAGTTCCCTAGAGAGTTAGCATTTCTAGAACATTCTGCATGTTAGGTACCAGTGGAATGATAAAACAGGCCATATGACAATGCAGAAGGGAATGTCTCCTAAAAAAGACAGAACTTGAAGCTGGGAGCTGAAGCATTGTCTACTTTGCTCTCGAAGCCTGACTCATGGCCAGGGTATGGACATGTAAATTAGGCCCTGCTAATTAGACACGAATGACCAGAGCAGCTATTACTCAGCAACTAATGACAAAGATTTGGAACCCATTCTTTTGAGCTCAGTGACAGTCAGAGTCACTGTGTCTGGTTTCCAAAAGCAGTTACAACACTGTCCACTGTCCAGTATTGATGGGACCACTGATACCAGAAGAACTGGTATCTTCATGGCATGAATGCCATGGAATTATTTAGATCTTGTTCCTGGACTTGCTTCTATAGCACCCTAGGATATTCTGTAAGCTACCCAATCTTTTGATAGACTGTGTTGCAGCAAAAATTGGCCAGCATTAACCTCTATTATTTTCAATTAAGGACTCTGAGTAATAGATTGGCTATCATTTATTCCCTCATATCACTGCACTTCTTTCTGCCACAGGACCTTTGCACATGTTTTCTTCCATCTGTTTTCTTCTCATTTCATTCAGTTATTTACTATTTACTCTTAGGTTTTCAGCTAAAATAAATGGTACC
The DNA here is from genome assembly GCA_004024845.1 of Tonatia bakeri. Lineage (NCBI taxonomy): Eukaryota > Metazoa > Chordata > Mammalia > Chiroptera > Phyllostomidae > Tonatia > Tonatia bakeri. The sequence goes on along the minus strand of PVIA01013461.1, from coordinate 22,625 downwards.
TCTTCGGGAAGAGGGTACCTCTTCTCCAATCCACCATTAAATATTCTCACAGTACCATTTACCTCTCCTTCCCATTATGTATTTCCTTTGCATGGCTATTTGATTAATATGCATATCCCCTCTAGTATATAAACTCCCTGAGAGTGAGGACCACATCTGTTTGGGCCATTCTATTTCCAGGGATGAGTCTTTGGGCCGGAATATAAGAAGCACATGATAAGCATTTGTTGATGCATACATTAAAGGAAGAAACTGAAATCTTTTCTCTAACTATTCAAGGGGTTACCATGAATAAAATGAGCATGTATGTAAAGCAGACATCAGAATTTCTGGCATAGAGAGGAAATCAGTAGTAAATCATCCCATTCCTCCTAGCTCTTTTTCCTCCATTTCCACACCTCACTTCCAGTCCCTTCTTGGTCTTCACCTCCATTATCAAAACAGGATATTTTATAAATCCTCACAGCGTAGTTGATGGCACATACCGAAGCAAAGAAATTGTGAAAACTTGAGTTGCTCTCCATCTACCGTGATCAAAACTTAAATCCCTAAATTGGAAAAGGCTTCTCGATTTTGTTCTACCTGAGGGAAGAATCCCAACCACTCTGAAAGTTCCCGCTGGTTATAGCTCTTACTGTTCTTGATACCTCCACACAAACCACATGCCTGTAACAGCTCCCAAGCTAAGAAGTACCTTTTTGTTCTTCGATTCATTCATGCAGCGTAGGCTGGCACTTTTTCCATCCCCCTCACTGATACATTTACTTGGTTTCATTCCCTGTTCTTAGCTTGAAGTACCAATTAGAAGTTGCCTGCGGTAGCTGATAGAAGCATCTGTGACTTAATATATATAGTTACATGAGGACTTACAAGGAAGGGCGATCCACGCGGAATGGATGAGCACACACAGAGTGAACCTGCATGTTGGCACAGCCCACCCACCCACACACAGCTTCACAGAGATGTTGCCATGGCATTTCCTCCACAATGAGAAGGACTCCCTGCCTGGATGCTATTGTTCTTCTCCAGCACCTGCAAGGTCTGTTTAAATGTCAGACTCCTTAATATTTGCCCTAACTGAACATAGCACCACCCGTTGAGGGCAGGGACTCATCCAAGGCTTCAGAGGGAGACACTTTCCATTCAGAGGACTTTAATGGCTAAATTCTATTCATTTGCTCAATCCCCTTTGTAAATTCAAAAATGGCAGGAAGCTTTTTTTTTAATCTGCCCATTTCTAATTCTCCATTCTGTTTCATTTTGAAGGCTCAGAGTAGGCAGCACGTCGAAGTTACCTTTGCAAGACAGCAGCTCCGTCCAAACTGCATTTTGAGTAACTCAGCCAAATCAGAGTGCAACAGTGCTCAGCAAGGGGCCCGGCTGCTGGGCTGGGGCGAGCACCGGCATCCTCTCCCCCTTGCTGCTGAAGTGGGAGCTGTCACCCGTTTTTCTGTCACAAAAACCAGACACACAGTGTTCCGTAAATTATTCTTCCTACCAGTGTAGGAGGAAAATATAATAAAGGGAAGTCATTTGTGCAGTAAAGAGCAATCTAGCAGCACTGAGATAACACTCGTCTAGACTCATCCTGATTCAGCTCCTTTATCCCGCAGAATCAGTGGGGATGCAGTGGACCTACCCCACCCCCTCGCAGAGCCAGGCCAGAAATGGAGGGTCTGTCCCAGTGATAGCACCGTAAAATAGTTGGATGTGGGCCTCTCTGAGATGCTGCACTGAGATTTTGTGTGTGGGGGGGGGTTCTTTTTGTGGCCACTTCACCTGTGACATGGATTCACTGCTGTAGGTCAGACCGGGACCTGACTAAACTGAGACCTAAAAACAGCAAGTGAATCAGCCTTGCTTCCAGGAATGCAAACACACTTTTCTTTTTAGGAGGCAAAAAGAAAGGATTTATTTTCATTGAAATAAAGAGTGAATTGACTTTGAACTGGTGTACGTGAGTTCTAGTCACAGTTGCATCCACTGTCCAGCTGGGTCCTTCAGCCAAATGACTTTCTCTCTGGCAGAATTAGAGTTGCATTGGGTAGTCGCTAAATACTGGCGATCCGAGTGGAATTCTGTTAGGCCAAACCTAATAAACGTAGCCTATTTAGTAAAATGGGCACTAATCAGAGACATGACTTCAGGAAAAAAGTAAGTAACAGAGATGACTAAGTGTCCTTTGCCAAGCAGCAGAACAAAAATTTAGGGAAGATCTGCTTTGTGCTGGGCACTTTCTTGAGTGGTTTGGGTTCAGCCTGGTTCCTTGGTGGCCCCGGGAAAAGGTCTCTGAAGACCCAAATTTTGCTCTTGGCACTTACTGCTGTTAAGCCACACAGGCCTGGCTGCTCCAGGAAGCCTTACTATGGGTGGCTCTCCATCTACCATGCACTTTGTGAAGAGGAGTCTCTGGGTTCATGTGCCTTTCCTCTGGCTCTCGCTCTGGCGGGGCTCAGCTGTGCAGCAGCCTCACTGCCTGAGGTGAGCTGGCCTCAGGGCACATTTTTTTGAATATTCACAATGGGGAAGGTCTGTGATCTCATCAATCAGAATGAATACTAACCATCTGGATGGCCTGACCAGTGGAAACAGCTGGAGGTCAGCCCCAAGTTTATGCTAACCTTCATGTAGATCAAAGCCACAGGGCCTTTGCAAATGCTGTCAGCCCTGCCTGGAAGGATTTCTCTCCCCTCTGCCCCAACTGTTGCCTACTGACTCACTCAGAGGAGGTAAATCCAATCAGCCTATGCAATTAGAAGGACACAAATTGTATGGCTCCATTTATGTGACATTTTGGAAGAGAGAAAACCGTGGGGACAGAAGATAGACCAGGGCTGCCCAGGGATTAGGTATGAGGGAGGGGGACTGACTGCAGAGGGGCAGGAGGAAACTTGGGGGTGATAGAAGTATTTTCTATCTTGATTATGGTGAAGGTTACATAACTGTGTGTCAAAATTCAATAAAGTATGCACCTTAAAAGCAATAATTTTACCATATTTAATTTATACCTCAAAAAAGCCTGGCTTTCAAAAAAAAACACAATTAAAAGTGAAATAAAACTCCAAAACTTAGGATGTAAGACTATTTCATGACTTCCTACATAGAATAGTGGCTGGCTGTGATGAAATTGTCCTTTCTTTTTGGTTGGCACAAGTGTCGCTAAGTTTAATAAGCAAGACATCTTATGTGACACTCCCTGCTAGGGCAGAGTCTGAGAAAGAGTGGGGTCTGGGGTCCCCAAGGCCACATTGCTTTGCAGTCAGGCTGAATGTGCAGGGCAGAGGTGCGGGAATAAATTCTGAGCTGAACCGTGGGGAGCAGAGTAGTGGGCCAGGCTGGACAACGCACAGAGAGGTCTGCTGTCAAGCTGGAAAGGGGGCAGAAGCAGAGAAGTGGTGGGACACACTAGAGGCTAGACACGTAACTGTGCTCTAAAGGTGTGGAAGCCAGGGCGTCCTGTCGCTCTCAACAAATCCCTCCCCATCAGCTCTCCAGCACGTTAGATTCGCTCCAACACACACGAGAATGAGGGCAGGATCCACTTGACTCACTGCTGTGTCTTTGTCACCCCCAATAGCCTCTGGCATGTGTTAGCAATTCTGTGTATTTCTTAAAGGAATGAATCTTCTATACCATGTGCTGGGCATAAGTTCAGGAGTTACAAACCATGGGCTTTGCAGTTAGCAAGAGCTGGGTTCAACTCCCAGCCGTGTGTCCTTAGGCAATATATGTAACTTGTCTGAGCCTCTGTTACCTGCCTGTGCAATGAGGCTGACACATTCTGGGGGTGTGTTGTGGACTGAAGGTGCTTGGGTGGGCAGGCAGTAAGCACCAATGAACCGAAGCTCACAAGTGAGCAGTTATTACAGCCCAAATGAAACCCATGGAAATGGGGATGGTCCACACAAAGATCTTTTTTTTTAATTACTTCAATTGCCCATGCTTAAAAAGTGAGACCTTTTACATAAATATCTGGATCTGGAGCTTCTCTTTAACACCAGGACCTGCCTTTTGCCAGGGCAGCCAAGAGAGGGAATTCTCCCTTCAGATAGGACAAGTGTTGTCTTGTTCTCACATTGTCCCAGACCACTTCCGTGACTTCACCCACTCGGTCACTGTGGATGTGTGTGTTTGAACCAACAATAATGGTTGTAGTGTGATTCACATGTTTCTGATTGGCACTTAATAAACAGTGGTCGTTCCTTTTTGGGTTGCTCTTATTAACTTTTTCTGGCCACTAGAGGGCAACACAGACTCGATTAAAAAAAGCAGCAATTATTTTTAAAAACATTACATATTTTAAAATATGTGAATAGTTTCCATAACTACATGTTATATATTTATATGCACACATATATAGAGAGAAGAATTTTTTTTTAATTTTTTAAAAGCTTTATTTATTTATTTTTAGAGAGAGGAGAAAGGAGGGAGAGAAACATCAATATGCAGTTTCCTTTTGCGTGCCCCCTGCTGGGGACCTGGTCCACAACTTAGGCATGTGCCCTGACTGGGAATTGAACCAGTGACCCTTTGGTTCATAGGCTGGCACTCAATCCACTGAGCCACACCAGCCAGGGCCAAAGAGATTTATTTATATATATATTTTTTATGTTATTGATTTGAGAGAGAGAGGAGGAAGCATCTATTTGTTGTTCCACTTATTTATACATTCATTTGTTGATTCCTGATGCACCCTGAGCAGAGATTGAACCAGCACTGTTGGCATATTGGGATGATACTCTAACCAACTGAGCTACCCGACCAGGACCAGAGAGATTTTTTTAAATGAGTACAGTGCTGATATGTGAAAGGCCACTTCTTCATTCATGTTGTCAAATATAAGGAATAGGTGACTCACCACCTACCCTTGGAGGAAAAACACAAAGAACTGGCTTCCTTCCCTGTGCTTCCAAACTCCTGGAGCGTGAATCCTGGCACTTACTTCCATACCACAGGGTATGCATAAGGGTCAGCGTAAGGGTTAACAGCAGAAATATGGGGTATACTACCCAAGCTCAAATCCCTGCTATGTGATGGTTGGCTGGCTACTTGGCTTTGCATACCTGTAAAAGGAGGATTAAATGAATTACTATGTGCAGGGCCAGGTTCATGGGACCAGCGCGTTCTCACAGACCTTTTCCCCCTTCCTCGGAAAGGCCTTGTGCTGGGGGTTTGTGCCCCCTCTATCCCAAGCTTGAAATTCTTAATGATTTTATCTTTGAGTTTGTGTTTTGTAAGTGAAACCTGACGGGACAGTGAAGCATCAGCCAGGGACTTGGAGCCGCAGCACTCACAAGGTCCTGCCTCCCGCTGCGCCGCAGGACGGATCTTCTGCCACCTGCTCCCGGGCCCCTGTTCCCCTAGGGCGTGACGACAGTGAGATAGGTGGAAAGTGTCCTGTGGGGACATTGGTCACTGATAACCTACCCAGGCTTCAGAGGATGGTCAGGCAGCCTCCATGCTGAATTCCAAACAGCACGTAGGAAGGTAGAGCCGACTGGGGACCAGAGAGCGAGGAGTCCTGGTGAGTTAGCCCAGAGAGGCCGGCCTGGAACTCGTCTCAGCCGGCTGTGGCCGCAAGAACAACTGTGGGACTACAAAAGGTTCGACACATCCCTCAAGACTAAGCATGCTTGTAGTACATGGCTTCTTGGTGGCTGCTTCCAGGTGACCCAGGATCTGTGCTGTCAGAAATTACCTTTGATCTAAGTACTAATGATCTCGCCGTAGCATGAACCGCATCAGTTCATGGGGGAACAGATTTAAGAGAAATTCAAAATCAAAATCAGAGAAATTCAAAATCAGAAATTCAACATAAGATAAAATTTTAGCTTTTTTTAATTAATAAAGGATTCATAAACCCCTGTAACTCCCCTGAGAATTCTCCAATGCCTGTAAATGCATGTTTTTGTTGACAGTAGTATAATGAAGAAAGCAGGGCCCTGACTGGTGTGGCTCAGTGAACTAAGCGCTGGCCTGCGTGTGAACTCAAAGGTCACCAGTTCAATTCCTCATCAGGGTACATGCCTGGGTAGTAGGCCAGGTCTCCAGTTGGGGGCTTTCAAGAGGCCCCAATATATCTCTTTGCACATCAGCGTTTCTCTCCCTATCTTCCTTCCTTCCTTCCTCTAAAAATAAATACATATTTTTTAAAAGGCAGTAGTAAGTTTATATAGCTTAAAATGTTTTAAATAACCTGAACTGGGAAGCAACCCACCTTCCCTTAAATTTACATGAATTATTAGTATTCTACCAAGTTCAATTATAAATTATGAAAGCACTTTTTAAAATGTCCTTTTATGTTTTGTGATGGTAACTATTTTAAGCAAACATTATAATTTTAGTTCTGTAGCTACAGCTAATATCCATGGCTTTTCATTACCAACAAATGATAAAGTTATCATGGAAACATAAATTGAAAACCTTACCTATAATTTCAAAAAAAATTCATAATGCTTCTTTCTCCTCTTGCTGCTTTAACAAACAAGATTTTCTCAAACAATTATTAAAAACTCCCTTTTTTGTATCACCTAACCAATGTATGAGGAGTGAATCTCAAATTCAGATAAAGAAAAAGAAGAACCCCTGAATAGAAGTTCCAAAGCTAGAAAGATTTAGCTACATATTTTACAGACTTTTTTGACATATAATGGTTATAAACTTTGGAAGCGCCTCCAATGCTTCCAAATAAAGAACTAATTACATAATCATTACATGAGAAAGTATGCAGTTATTTAAATGATGTGGAGTCGTACTTAAAAGCATGAGAAAATGTGTGGTTTAGTAAATAAAAAGAACCAGCTATCTAATGTTGCACAAGACTATTGTTATAAATTTAACACTATATAGCTGGGAAGAAAAAAAACAGGAAGAATGAATCCTCTCTTAAAGATGGCTGCCTTTGGGGAGGAGATGCATTTTCCAATGACTCTTCTTACTGTTTTATTAGTTGCTATATGTAAGACTCTACATCTGGTACATTAAACCATTTTAGAAGAGCATTTCTCAACTATGGATCATACCTGGACTCTTACTTAACTGCCAGTTTTCAAACAGTTTATGATTTATCTTTTTAAAAAGCTAGAGCAGGTTCATATTTATCTCTACAATGACTTCACTGTTCACTTTGCGTTCTGCATACTCTCGGGTGGCGGAGGGAAGGATGCGTATAGGATAGAGTTGGAGGTTGGACGTAACCCTGGGTTCCTCCTGGGTACGTGCCGTGCATGGGGATATTGGAGACTGACCCTTCTGCTGGAATCCCCCCACCTCCAATCGTCCAGGCCTCTTGGCCTAGATATCTCTTCCCCCAGGAAACCTTCCTCGATGCCTATACATTTCTGTTAGTGCCTTTGTGTGTCCCTACACGGACGTCAAAGCATTCATTGCACAAGCATTTTTTATTGACTTAGCTTTAATCCCTCCTCGAATATAAACTGGAAGAAAGCAAAAACTCTTGTCTTTTTTCATATCACTGGTCTCCAGCCCCTTACACAGTGTCTGCATCAAAGTAGATGTTCAACAAACATTTGTCAAGTGGATAAACAGATCTACGCTGTCCATCAGAGTGCGGAGAAGATGGAAGACCACTGTGTGAAAGTTTCTCCCAGGACCTTCCGCAGAAGCCACGCTGGCTGAAAGAGACACAAGGGAACATCTCTCCGGAGGCTAAAGGGTCAGACCACGTGGAGCCAGAAGAGGCTAAAAATAGGGCTGGGTTTAAGAATAGATACAGGATGAGACAAAAGATAGAATAAGTGATTCAGAGATAGCTGAACTAGGAGAAAAATTAGTGGCTGAGAAAACTGGAGCCGTCACTTTCCATACTATATCCCATAGGATCCCCTGTGGCTGGGGACAGACATTTCACCATCTAAGGGTACAGCCACCTAGAGGAAGTTCTGTCAATACAATATGAGGTTTAACCCCTTGTAGAATTAAACATTATACTCCACCAAGGTTCTTGGGCCCAATCTCTTAATGTTACAAACAAATATTTTAAAAGCAAGAGGATTGTTTTTATCATTGTGTCTCTGCCCCAGGGGCATACACGGGCACAAAATCACATCCGACGCGGATTCGCAGCCTGTGGGGTTAGAGCACTGCTGTTCGCTGATCTCAAAAGTGTGCTCTGGGCTCCAGAAGCGGGAAATACGGCGGTTAACGTGGCGTGTAGTCTCTTCTGACGCAGAGCACGTCAGGGAGGCAGAAAAAGCAAATGCCCTTCTCAGTCCTCCCCCAAGACAGAAGTCGGCCCACACCCACAAACAGCAAAGGTGTTTGTGCCTGCGATCTCTGAGTCCAGCCCCACTTCTGAGGGGAAACTCAGAATGGAAGAGGACCGCCCACCTCCGCGCCCTGCCCACGGGAACAGCAGAGGCTGGGCATCCCAGTTAGGAAACGAATGACTGTGTGACTCACCATAGTCTCCAACTTGGACAGAAGGATCCCAGCTTGTTTAATACTGAAAGCTGCTTCTGATAACACAAAGGTGCAGAGCCCAGAGAGCTGGCAGAGGTGTTTCCTCACTTACTAGCTTTGATGATAAAAGTATAAACAGAAGCACAATTCTCTTAATATTCTTCCAACATGTGGAAACAGGTCAGAATTAAGTCTATATATATATATGTGTCCTGCATGAAGAAAATTCTAAATTCAAAATACAAATGTCTAAATGGGCCCTACAGGACACACAATGGGCGTGTGACAGTTTAGATTACCAGTGACCCAGGGAGATAAGGAGTAATATCTATATTCTAAAAAAATACTTTGTGATTCTCATTAAAAAGGTCCGGAGATAGCCTCCTGGGTTCAGTCCCAGTTAAGGGAGGAGTAGATTAAAATGGGCTGACTCTCCCACAGGTAACAACTGTAAACAATATTAAATACATTGTAATGAACAACTATTTGAAGGCTCTGAAAAACAGCCAAAAGCAGGCAGAACTGGAGGGAATACGCCTGTGGCGAGAAGGCAGTTGCACTGGGCAAGATCGGCCTTTAGACAGGTTTTTCCCCTGAGGCATTCCCCAGCTGTATGCAGGTAAGTTAAAATTACTTTGTTTATGATTAAAACTAGAGAAGCCAGAAAAAGAGAGATTTAAAAAAATAAGAAATGAAGAAAAAATGCAGCAAATAGAAAACAGTAACAAATACGGCAGATATTAATCCAAAAATATCAATAATCACTTCAAGTGTGAATTATCTAAATATACCAATTAAAAGACAGAGTAGATTAAAAAAAAAGACCCAACTGTATCATGTCTACAAGAAAACCATTTTAAGTGTAACGACACAGATGAATTAAAAGTAAAGGGATTGGGAAAGATATACCTTGCTAATACTAATGAGAACAAATCTAGAGTAGCTATATTAATTTCAGACAAAGACAACTTCAGAACAAGGAAAAATATCAAGAATGAAGGGAATATCAAGGGAAGGTGTTGAGGATTAAAAGGTTGATTCTCCAAGAAAACATAACATTCGTTAACGTGCATGCACCTAACAACAGGGCATCAAAGTACGTGAAGCAAAAACGGACGGAGCCGCAGGGAGAAGTAGACAGAGACTGTTGCAGCCGGAGAGCTCAGCCTGCACGTCGGTAACGACAGGTGCGGCAGGCAGAAGATCCGGAAGGACGTAGCTGAGCTCAGCAGCACCGTCAGTCAATGGGATCTAATCGATACTTGTAGAACACTTCATCCAACAAACACTCTTCTGAAGTTCACGTGGACTATGCACCAAGACAGGCCACCTCCTAGGTTAAAAAGTCACACCTTAGCAAATCTAAAATTGAAATCATACAAAGTATGCTCTCCAGCAACACAAACTTAAAACTAAAAATTAATAACGGAAAGATAGCTGGGAAATCGCAAACTATCTAGAGGTTAAGCAACATACTTACAAACAATACATGGGTAAAATAGGAGTCTCGAGAGAAATTTTAAAATATTTTTAAGGAAGGAAAATGAGAACGCGCCTTATCAAAATTGGTGGGATTCAGTGAAAGCGGTGCTCAGGGGGAAACGTATGATGGGTTGGCAGCTTAAGACCAAGAACTGAACATGCAACTACCACAGGACCCCACCATCGCACTGGGAGAACTGCAGTTCTGAAACAAAGATTTCCATCCACACAAAAACCGGCACTCAAAGGTTTAGAGCAGCTTAACTTCGGACACCCACAGACTGGAAACGATGCAGCTGTACTTCCACAGGTGGAACGGTTAAACTGCAGATCAAACAGTCATCCCACCCACGCCATGGAGTACCACTCAGCAGTGCAACTGGAGCCACGTGCAACAATGGATGACTCTCCAGAGAAGTATGCTGAGTGAAAAATAGCTGATCTCCCAAAGTGTCATGCTGTATCATTCCATTTACATAACATTCTTGAAATGACAAAATTGTAGAGTGGAGAACGGATGAGGGGTTGTGAGGGGCTAAGGAGGGGGTGGTGGTGGGAGGGAGGAGGGTGTGATGGGGGGCATGAGGGTTTTCTGCGATGATGGGAATGTTCTGTGCCTTAACTGTATCAATGTCAATATCCTGGTTGTGATAATAGAGGAAAAGGATAAAGGGTACAAAGTCTGTCTCTGCATTTCTTTTTATGAAAGATTTTATTTTATTTATTTTTAGAGAGAGGGGAAGGGAGGGAGAAAGAGAGGGAGAGAAACATTGATCGGTTGCCTGTGGCACAGTCCCCAACCTGTGACCAGCTGGCAACCCAGGCACGTGCCTTGACCGGGAAATAGAACCAGCGACCTTTCACTTTGCAGAACGATGCCCAACTGACAGAGCCACACTGGTCAGGGATCTGCACGATTTTTTATGACTGCACATGAACCTATAGTTATTTAAAAATTGAAAGTTTAAGAAAAAAAATGATAGGGGTGTGGGTTACATGGGTGTAAATTTAATCTCAATTTTTAAAAAAATGATGTGGCCTCTTACCCACTAATTTACTGCTTTTCAATAAACTAGGGCAAGAGTGATCATAAGAATTTGAACTAAAATTTTGCATGTTGTACCATAATTTCTCATAAATACTTCTTTTGTGTGCTCCTTAGAGACTTTCTTGAGTCAACCTAAGAGTTCCATTTGTATTAAAGTATTACTGCTTTCTAGTCACATACAGTCTTGGCTCCAATCTGAGTAACATTGTTTGAAATATGCCCAGGAAGATTCCTTAATAATGTATTGAGTAACCCTTCTTTTTTTGCCACTTATATAATTAGATATAATTGTGGAACAATGACAATGGCTTCTTAGGAGATGGGATGTTTCATAAAGAAACCACATAATATTATGAAACAAAACTGCATGCTATCACACAAAGTTCTACTCAATGCAGCACAGTAATTTCATTTGCTTGGGTGTAGCATTTATACATTGTGAAACTTGAAACTATACCTAGTAAGCAAAATAAATGAGAGAACCCAAGACGCTGGCTGAGCCCTGGCTGGTGTGGCTGAGTGGGGTGAGCACCGACCTGCAAATAAAAAGGTTTCTGATTCAATCTCCAGTCTGGGCACATGCCTGAGGTGTGGGCGAGGTCCCCAGTTGGGCGCATGCGAGAAGCAACTGACTGATATTTTTCTCCCTCTTTTTCTCCCTCCTTTCCCCTTTCTGAAAATAAATAAATAAAATCTTTTTAAAAAAAGAATTGTACATTTAAAAAAAAGATGTTGGCTGAATTTTGTAAATGCTCCTTACTCAATGAAAGCTTCATTTAATTACTTAACTAATAATTTAAATTTCATTATTTCTCAAAACTGAATACAGATTCTTTGCTTAAAAGATATTTCCAAAGCATTTGAGATCTTGCTCCTTGGCATATGTCATCAGTTTGGCTCAAATAAACTCTTACCAAAAAAAAAAAAAAGCTTTCTATGTAAATTATCAGTTTTTTTTAAAGCCCAGGCTCTTCTTTTTTTTTTTTAAATTTGATAGTTGTTTCTTTTTTTTTTTAAGATTTTATTCATTTATTTTTAGAGAGGGAAGGGAGGGAGAAAGAGAGAGAGAGAGAAACATCAATGTGCCGTTGCTGGGGTCCCTGCCCTGCAACCCAGGCATGTGCCCTGACTGGGAATCGAACCTGTGATGCTTTGGTTCGCAGCCCGCGCTCAATCCACTGAGCTACGCCAGTCAGGGCCCAGGCTCTTCTTTTTTAAAAAAATATTTTATTTTTTTAGAGAGAGGCAAAGGGAGGGAAAAAGAGAGGGAGAAACATCAGTGTGTGGTTGCTTCTCACACGCCCCCACCTGGTGACCTGGCTCACAACCCAGGCACGTGTCCTGACTGGGAATCAAACCAGTGACCCTTTGGTTCGCAGGTCTGCACTCTATCCACTGAGCTACACCGGCCAGGGCCAGAATGTCTTTTTACAATTTTTTATAACCCAGCCAGAGAGAATATCCTTTCATTTCAACATGAGAAGTAACTGGGAATATCAGAATCATAGAATATTAAAACTAGAAGGTCTTGAAAAGAATTTCTGTCCAACTATCTCTGAATTCTGAGGCATGGAAAGGTGAAGAAGTCACCCAAGGACACAAACTGTTTCGGTTAATGTGCACTTAATAAATTATTTATTTACAGCGCCCTCTACTGGAGAGCCCTGTTAGATTGGCTGGGTACACAGCAAAGAATGAAAAGGAGGAAAAAACTCCTAACCTCCAGAGTTTATATTGTAGTGGGGGGTGAGGTGAGGCAAATAAACAGATAAAGTATATAAACCACCAGAGAGCAGATGTGCTATGAGGGAAAATGAAGCAGAAAGGGGCATGTGTTGCAGAAGGAAACTGCCGTTTTAAACATGAGGAGGTCTGAGAAGGACTCAGTCAAATGACATTTGAGCAGCTACACAGGAGGTTAAGGTGGAGGGGGGGGTCACATGAGTCAAGGATGAGCTTTCTGGGCAGAGACAAGTGTCCTCACAAAGGTCTGAGGGAGACTCTTTCTTGGCCTGCTCCAGAAACAGCCTGGAGGCTGCAGTGGCTGGAGCAGAGCAGGGAAATGGAGATGTTATCACCAAGTTGAAAAGAGATGCATGAAGGGCCCTTCGGCCCTTTGTAAGGACTCAGCTTTTACTCTGTAGGAAGTGGGAGCCGAACAAACAGAAACCAGTTGGAAGCTATGACTCGATCCAGGGAGAGATGATGCAGTTTGGGGCCAGGGTGGTAGACACGTTGCTTGTGAGAAGGAATTACATTTCTGAAGGAAGAACCAAGAGAGAGTAAATGGCAGAGCTAGGTCTAGGACCCAGGTTTTGGGTGCTTAAGTTTTCTTTTTCATACACTATGTTGCTGAATTATTTTTTAAGGTTTAAGAGCGTATTCCCAAGAAACAATTTGATTTCTGAGTTGCAATTAGGGACTGGAGGTAATTTTTAGTGCGCAGCCAAGCACAGCTCGCAAGGCCTGGTGAGACAGTCTCTTACCTTTGTGTCACCTCGACGGGCCTCAGGGTGCCAGACTAAACGTTATTTCCGGCTGTGTCTGTGAGGGTGTTTCCAGATGAGACTGGTATTTGAATGGGCTGACTACGTAAAGTGCTCTCCCCAATTTGGAGGGCATCACCCAGTCCATCTAGGACCTGAACAGAACCAAAGGTGGAGGAAGGAGGAATTTGCCTTTCTTCCTGCCTGCCTGTTTGAGCTGCAATGTCTCAGCTCATCTTCTCTGGCCTGCCTTCCCGGGTCCTCAGTCCTTTAGATTCAGGCTGAATTGCACCCCCAGTCCCCAGTTTTCCTGTCGGTTGTTTCTCTGGAGAACACGGACTAAAACATACACAAGACGGGCACCCAAGTGCAGAAGAAAAACAGCTAAATTTTACAATCCAACCACCCATTTTTCATGACCTGCTTACAGGTCTTACTTTATCATCTTTTTCATCTCAGTATACTTTTATTACAATTTCAAAATAGGCTGCCTCCAGATCTGAAACGTGTGCCTGTAGACTGAAATGCCCTTGCAGGAATTTAGACACTTAATGACCTTTAATGCCAGAGAAGCTGAGTGTCCTTGACCTTATCTCCTAGACCTTTTCCTTCCATTATCACGTCTGCACCCATCTTACTGGGGTCTGTAGTACTGTCACTAAACAGAAAATAGACACAAACATTTTTTTTTTTAGTTCTATTATATGTCTAGCACAAAGGCTCACAGGGTAGGTGGTTAAACATTTGCTGCAAGGAATTTTATTTTAGAACATACATGCTTTGTTTTGAAAGAAGTTTTATTTTTACAAGAGACAAGAGAAGATATATACAAACAATTACATAAACACTACAGGAATCGCCTCTGCACGCCACCGCGGGCGGGGTCGGAAGTCCACACGGGCCTCAGGTGATGACGTAGCGCGTGAGGCCGCCCCCTCGGACCTCGGACAGCCGCCGGCAGTGCCGCAGGATATTCAGTATCACGTGGAACCGCTTGTCCACTTTCAAAGCTGTGAACTCCTTTATGTCGGCTTCCACTATAAAATAATGGCCTGCAAGTAAAGATATCAGCGCTAATTTTTTCTGGTGATTTCTAATTTTTTATTGATTTCTGATCTGATCTCATTGCATCATTGTTGCTTTCACCTCCTGTGGCTGGGGTCGCGCGCATACTAGGAATTGTAGAACTGTCCGTGCTGCCATTTTCTTGTTCTCTTGTGCTTTCTTTGTTAGTATTTTCTTCAATCCACGTTCCCATTTTTCTTACTTTTTTATTGGTAGTGCTACTTTCTATAAGGACAACTTTCGAGATGAGTCTTCAATGTATTACACAGTGACTATGAATGGCATTAATCATTTTTACTGCCATTATCCAACCAAAGTGAGAAACTGTATCCTACTAAAATATCAGTAACTTTTCCTCCAACTCAAGTTGCATAATGTTTACCGCAGCGTTTCAGTAATGTAGCTCTGCGTATATTACATCACTAGCTGTCTGCTGGTATCTTTTGAATAATTCGCTCTTTAAGAGTTAATATGGGATAGTGAACAACAGGATGAAACCCTCAGAAGCTCTACGACATCACTGGCTGACCCTGGACGAGTACTGTAAGCTCTCTATGCACAGTCTGCAAAATGGCGTTAGCGACAGGCCGTGCCTCCCACGGACGTTAGGAGGACTACAGCTCTTAGTCCGCCATCTGGCACACAGTCAGTGCTGCATCAGAATGACCAACTGTTATCCTTACTATTCTAATCCTGGAAACATTGGTTATAGCTCCATGATAACACCCAGCCTCAGCACCACAGACGTTCTGGGCTAGAGCATTCTTTTCTGTGGGCGCTGTCTTGTGCATCGTTGGGTACTTCAGCAGCATCCTGGTCTCTAGGCACTGGATGCCAACCCAGCCCCAGCTGTAACAACCGGAAATGTCTCCAGAGACGGCCAAGTGTTCCCTGGTGGGAAAATCGCCCTGGGTCGAGAGCTGCTACTCTGAATTTAGAATTTTCTAGAATTTGTTTTGTTTCTTCTGATTTATTTACACTCCAAATAGTTGACACACACACACACACACATGCTATTATTTACCTTTGGTATCCTTTGTTTCTTCATCAAGGAATCTGTGATAGAGATTTCTGGCCACAGAACTCATAGTGGACTTTTTTGGTTGATGTAGGATCTTGTATTTACTAACTACTGCCTTGTTGATTTCTTTAATAACATCATTAATTTGACAATAGGTTAAGCGGGATTTCATGTACCTATAAATAAGTATATGATTAATGTTTTTGAAGACTCATTATACAAAACACTTTCATTGAAAAGCATTTATGATGACTTCAAACACTAACAAAGCTATTAGTACTCCTTATACAAAATGTTAAATCGACTTTCCAATAAACCAGACACGTCTCAATAGCTAAAAACTTACACAGAGACCACAACACATTAGTGCTTATCTTCCCTAATTACATCTGGATGCACCGATCTCTGTTCCCCACCTGCAGAATGAATGACCTGATTCAGCCAGATGTTTATTTGAACACTTTTACATGTTTGCAAGCAAGGGAACAAAACATTTAAATGTTAGCAAATTATATGACTTACACCACTACAGTTTTCTGCAAAAACCTGTGTGTTCCGAGAGAGCAAGAACAGAGGAGGAGGAGAGGAAGGCGAAGGACGGCAGAAGGCCACAGCAGTGATGACAAGGCCAGTGCAGACACAGACGGCCGCTGGTGCAGGCAGGGCTCTGCAGTGGAGCTGCGAAGGCAGAGAGCCAGCGCGGGCCGCGCTCCTTTCCGTCCCCCAGCTCAAGGTCCCTCCGAGTGCTGGCCCTTCACCCTGCTCCATCCTGCTCTCTTCAACCTGGATCCTCTCCCGGTCACCCCAGAGTCTTAGCGGTCACCCCAGAGTCTTAGCTGAAAACAGGCCACTCTCTATTTTGAGTGGTTTGTACACGCCAAAAACATGTCTTAATGATCCGCCTCAATTTTCCCCTTCAACAAACTCTAAATTCCGTATGTTAAACTCTGTCCTTCACCTCTATTCAAAAGGGAAGTTTTCTAAACAAAACTTCCTTAATGTAACATAATAAAGAAATATGTTTAAAGACAAATGTTTACATTGCCCAAAAGCATTCATCTTCATTATTCCCTTCTTTTCTAAGTTCATTTTTGCAGCTATTTTCTCTAACCACAATTTCCACAAATTGCTGATACCACAGCTCTCCACGACTGAATTCCGTTAACCCTTCTGAACTATATATAGTGCCTTAACTTCCTCAACACCCTTTCCCTGCCTCTTCCAATACTTTCCACTATATTGCCACCCTCAGTATTAATTTTTCTTTAATAAATAAAGAAAACGCCCATGTTTGGAATACATTCTTTCTTGTCCTAATCTTCGAATTTCTCTTACTTCCTAAATAATGCGGTAGTTTAAAAATGAACACTGTAGCCCTGGTGGGTGGCTCCGCTGGTTGGAGCACCGTCCCCAGCACCAAAAGGTTGCGGTCCGATCCCTGGTCAGGGGTTCGATCCCCGGTCAGGGGTCCGATCCCCGGTCAGGTGCGTGCAGGAGGCAACTGATCGGTGTCTTCCTCTCTCTCCCAAATCAACCAGTATATCCTCCAGTGAGGATTAAAAAAACATTAACACTTTACCATGACTATTTAATTTCCTTCTTTTATCTCTTCATGACAGCATTTTCCAAATAAAAACCCCTCTGCACCAGAATTCCTCACTTACATCTGCTCTTCCCTGTTGTTCGGCCAGTGAACAATAATAACAATTTAAAAAACAGAATAACATCAAACAGAATTTCCATACGAATAAAGCTGTCACTAAAGGAAACGACTGACCGACCCCCTAAGAAAAGATTAAAGAGAAATGTCAGCCTCCTGACTAGTCCCGGAATTATCCAGCAGCCAGTGGATAATTTCAGTGGCTAATAAGCACATGAAAAGGTGTTCAACATCATTTGTCGTCATGAAACTGAAAATCACACAATGTCACTACACACCTGTTAGAAAAGAGGAAAAAAGTGACACAGTGCCAGGGAACGAGAGCTCTCACTCATTGCTCATGGAAACGCAAGATGGCACAGTAACTTCGGGAGACAGTTTGACAGCTTCTTGCAAAACTGAAGACGCTCCTCCTTAGGTATTTGCCCAAATGAGTTGCCAATGTATGCCCACACAAACACCTGCGCACGGATGCTTATAGAAGCTCTGTTCATAATTGCCCCAAACCAGAAGTGACCAAGGTGTCCTTCAGTAGGTGAGTGGATGAGCACACTGTGGTACATCCAGACAATGGATATTAGTCAGCGATGAAAAGAAATGAACGACCGACCCGTAAAAAGACACGGGGGTCAAACACATGGTGACAGAAGACTGGACTTTGGGTAGCAAGCACACAATGCAGCGCACAGATGATGTATCATAGCACCGTACGCTCGAAACCTACATAATCTAATTAACCAATGTCACCCTGATACATTTAATTTTTAAAAATTCTTAAGATTGGGGAGGAGGTTTTCAGCATAGTAAAATGATTATATATCCTTAAGTAAAATGTGCTCTCAAATTGTGTTTCTACCTATGGAAATCGAAAAATTAGACCATTTATTTTTTTCTTAGTTGTAATGGACACTGGGAGATTCCACTAAATAAAAGCTTAGGAAAAAAGACACGGAGGAGTCTTGGATTCATATCACCAGGTAGGAGAAAAAGAAGCCAAGCTGCGCAGCGTGCGACTGCACCCATATGACGCCTGGAGGCCGCGGAGCTGTGGGGACAGAGAACAGACTGGCCGTGCGCTGGCGCTCGGGGGAGAGGAGCTCGGGCGAAGCACAGGGCCCTTTGGGCCAGCGCAACTACCCTGTGTGACACTGGGATGGTGGACGCATGTCACTGTGAGTTTGTCAAAACCCACCGAAGGTACGACATCAAGGGCGAGTTTTACGGAGAACTGCGCTCTTTAGTTAATGATGCACCTGTACGGTTTACCGATTCCAGCAGATGCACCAGTGAAATGTACCACAGCGATGCCAGAGGTTAGTAACGGGGCAACTGTCTTCGGGTCTGAGAACACTCCGTGCTGGCTGCTGAATTTCTCTGTAAACCTAAAACTGTTCTAACAAAGTCCATTAATTAAAAAACAACCAACAAAAACTGGTACAGACAACTCCCAGGAAAGGAAAATCATCACGCCCCTTGTCCCAGGGGTTTTCCTCCTAGGACTCTCCATCTCAAGAAAATGAAGAATTCTAACACTGACTTGCCTCAAAGAAATGTCACCGTACCATTATGTCTAAGAATGAAATCAACCCACATATTTAATAAGGGAATGCTTAAATAACTTACAGGGTAGCCACATGAGAAAATGTTACACAACTATTGACATCTAAGTTTACAATAATAGTTGACGACTGGAATGTGCTCAAGAAGTAAGACAACTGTGTTTATAGTATAATTACACTGTCGTAATAATCGGTGACAACCAATTATGCATATGGAATTAAAGAAAATCTAGAAGGAAACACTCTACCTTATCGGAGAGGCAGAACTACAGATGCGTTATGTTCTGACAACAAACATTTTCCAACAACATGTATTATGTTATAAAGAGGTAATAAACAGCTGTGACATAAAGCCAAGTGGTGACGCGATGCCCTGGCATTACGAGAGTTTACAAACACGGATTTCCTCACTTGGTTCCCTACTGCTGTCACCTGTGAAGAGCAAAGGAGACCCACCTCCAGGGGGCGCGTTTTCTGTCACCTCAACCCTGTGCTCTCCTCAGGGACCCAGGCCTGGAATAGAGCAGACTCCAACAAGTGTGTGGCATAAGCTAAGGGACAAATGTGTTATCACACACTCCCACAACACCCTCCATTCTAATCTCAGATCTACACAACACACTTTCTTTGCAATTACAGCAAAACTGAGGCTCCTCTGAGATGTAACGGGAGAAATCTGGCACAGAATGGTCCCGGAGAGCACGCGGCAGTAAGCCGCTCCAGCTCTGCATCTCTCTCTCCATGAGAGAGGCTTCGCCACTAAATACAGCACGTGGCTTTAGCACCTTCAGCAGAAGATTTCCTGTGTTTTCACGGTACAGTGGGAAACTATTGTAGAAAAGATTGACATGTGAACATAGCATATTATGAATATAATCAAGCTTTGTGATTTAGACAATCATGTATGTCACTTATTAACAAGCTGAATGTTAAAAGTACTTACGCAGGAATGCCATTAAACTCCTCAGAAGTTATAAAGGGCATTTCTTTAATGTTTCTTTGCTCTTTAGGGGGCTTCTTCTTTGTGGCTCCAGGTTCCTCACCTTTGACAGGTTCTTCAGGGTCAGGATCTGACACAGTGGCACTGCAGAACGGAGCCGCACAGACATACAGGTCATCCTCAGGGCCGTGCAGCACACCAGAAAGTTTTTCCAGCAGAAAATGATCAATATCAAACACACAATTTGTCTCATTACAATAATTTCATGGCCAACATTTTTTCTATCTCTTCCCCTATTGTTAACGAAGATCTGAATAGTGAGGACACTGAAAAACCAGGTCCCCCGAACTTCAGTAATGTAACTGTATCTGCATAGCCAAAATGGAGCCTGTGGCACACACACCGAACGTCTTCACCAGTTACCCCACTGGCCCCGCAAAGTCACGATGGGTGAAGCCTTATACTTCCATTTTTCTCATTTATCCCGTTGGTTGCTGGCCTCAGTCTTTCTCTGCTGCGGAGTCCTTTGCGTTGCCAGCAAGGAGCATGGGTCACCCTTGATTCAGTCCTGCCCAATGGTTGGAGTCAATGAGAAAGCTAATTCAGCTCCTACCCCACTAGCAAAGAAGTCTAGAAACAGACTAGCTTCTGGGTTAACTTCCTGGGGAGGAAAGGACCCCTGTTGCCAGTAGCAAACCAAGCCATACCAGCTTTCCTGTTCCACAGAAGAAATGGGATGCAGGAAGGGCAGATCCAACCCGGGAGCCAGTGAGCTACAAGGAAGACAGGGAGGCAAGATCGAGAGGACAGCCGAGCCCCAGGCACTGAGGGCCAGCAGGCCTGACTGAGGGGTGGCCGTGCCAGGGGCTGTCAGTAGGCACCATGGAGATGCCTAGTGCTGCGGTACCACCACCCTTGCATGAACCCTGATGTGACACTCCACAGCGAGCCTGACTGGCACTTGCTTGTCTTGACCATGTGCTAAGAACACTCCTGATTCTCCTTCATGCCCTACTGTGTGTATCAGCTGAAAAAATCACTTCAACTTACAGTTAAGGTTCTGCTTTGACCTAGCCCTGAAAACCAGAACGAAGCCATAGTGACGTTAGAAGAAAATTCCGATTCCCCAGGCCATATTCCTGCCACATGTCCACTGTCCAGCCTATAATATCTATCACCTTGGCAGATGTCATGTAATGACCTCGGTTTCTAGCACCCATTCATGACCTTGCCCACTAGTTTTCTCTTCTGGCAGGGAAACCAAAGGACTCAACTCTGTTGAGGTGACTTCTGGAGGCTACCAGCGGTGATCTGGTTCTTCTCTGCACGGCAGGGTTCGTGCCTTCCTCTCAGTTTTTAAAATTTAAGCAGTATTTTACTTATGGAAATACATGCAAAAGTGTGACTACCATAAATGCCAGATAATTACTTCTTACAGAAGGAAGGTCTACAACAGAAGTATTTCAAGTACTGGCAGTGTCTTATTTCTTAATCTAACTGGTAGAAACACTGATGTTTATTATTATTTGATTTGCACAAATAATACTTTAATCCCTTTCTGTATATATGATACACAGGATCTGGCAGAAGTAATGCCTGCTTGAGTGTGGTTGGTAGGGTAATAATGTGTGTGTAGTAATTTATAGTTTTAATTCGAACATTTTACCGAAAATGTCATATGGTGTACTTGAGCATGATGTTGTTATGTTTCAGAATTGCATGCTTATGATTTTGTAATAAAAAAGGGGCATTACTTGTGTTGGACCCTGTATTTTAAAAGTTAAAAAAGTCTCGGTTAGTCATGGAATGTTTTTACACACATGGAGCCCCCTTTTAGAAACACAATTTTGGTGTCAAAGCACTGAGAGATGAGAGTAGAGAAACACTGGAAAGACAAATCATAGGAACTCCCAAATCACGAAGACCAAAGATGGCAGAAGCTCTCCTTCAGAGCCCGGCATTGAGAACAGAGGGAGGGAAGGGACAGACAAAACCCCGCGGAGGCAGAACTGACAGCTGAGGGCCTAAGGGATTCAGGCTGAAGACGCCAACCTCCTGTCTGGGTGTCGGGAGGGTCCCAGCAACAGGCGCAGATGTGACAGGGTAACGGAACCAGCGAGTTCCGAGTTCCGACGCAGACGCGCAAAGCTGTAGAGAGCGGCACGTTCATCGGACCCAGCGAAACAGCAGAACCGGATGTCACGCCAAGGCTGAGGCTGGGCGTTTGCGAGCACCAACAGTGGCGCCGGGTGAGAGCGAGTAAAACAGCTTTAGGAGACACTTGTCACTTAAAGGAGGTCTGAGGCAAAGGAGGCAGCCAAGTCAAAGATGTGAGGTGACAACTAAGAAACCACAACAGTGGTAAAGGCAACAGAATTTCAAAAACCAAGAAGGGGGACAACAAAATGCAACCTGAAAAGAATCAGAGCTGAAGAGAGATTTCTGGTCGCTCTTATAACCTGCGACAGTCAGTTTCGTAAGTGTGGTGGTAATGACAGCCCCGGGCCAGGTTTCGGCTGCTCTGGGGGAGGTAGGAACATGTGCTGGCTGGTCAGACAGAGGTAGGACAGGCATTTGAGGTGGAAGCAGAGCTGAGGTTTTTTTGTTGTTGTTTCTTTGGCCGTTTTTATTTATCTTTTTTAAAGGATACTTTAAAAAAAAGATTTTACTTATTTTCAGAGAAAGGGGGAGGTGGGAGAGAGGGAGATAAATGTCGACCGGTTGTCTGTCACATGCCCCCAAACTGGGTACCTGGCCCACAACCCAGGCCTGACCAGGATTCAAACCAGTGACCTTAGGTTTGCAAACTGGTGACCTTTCAGTTTGCAGGCCAGCACTCAATGAATGCACTGAGCCATACCATCCAGGCACTTTAGCTGTTTTTAAGATGGAAAGCTCATTAAGGTTATTTTTACCCTAAGGCCATGGTTCTCAAGGTCAGGG